>PNEQ01050673.1:20703-41450 GCA_003012365.1 Medauroidea extradentata
GATTACTTTAACTGAAGTATTCAACAAAAAGAAAAAATTTGCAAAAGGGAGCCCACACGACAGAGAAATATCACGAAAGATTGCAGAAATGATATGTGTTGATCTACAACCCTTGAGTATTGTGGAAGACACTGGTTTCTGTCGATTAATTTCTCACCTTGAAGAAAGGTATGAAATGGTTTCAAGGAAAGTATTAGCAACAAAAATAATTCCAGAAATGGCTGAAGCAGTCAAGGCAAAAATTTCTGATGTTGTTTCTACAGCTGATACTCTTTCAGTGACGAGTGATATTTGGACATCGCGGGCAAGAAATGACTTTCTGAGTGTAACTGTCCATTTTGTCAGTGATGAATGGAAATTTGAGCACATTGTGCTAGAAGTGTGTCTATTTTCTGGTGATTCCCACACATCAGCAAATATTGGAGCTAACTTACAAGAATGCTTCAGCAAGTGGGATATAAAAACTGACAAAATCACTGCCATAATCACAGACAATGCTGCCAACATGAAATGTGCAGTATCACAAATTGGCATCACTTCCATTGGCTGTTTGGTACATTTGCTTCAACTGGTTGTTAATAACGCATGCCTGAAGTTAAAAAATGTGGCTAATGTTGTAAGTACTGTAAGCAGAATTGTTGGTCATTTTCATCACTCAGTAAATGACACAAAATGTCTCACAGCAGCACAGGGAGTCTAGGAAGTTTCCACACTCTGCTTAGTGCAAGACGAACCAACAAGATGGGACAGTACATTTTTGATGGTGGAAAGAATTTGTGAGCAGAGACGAGCTCTTACACTTGCTTGTCAGTCTCTACACCTAAGTTCTGGCTTGGAACTGAGCAATCAGGATTGGGATTCCATTGAAAATATTGTGCAGGTTTTAAAATTGTTCTGGTAAGCAACGAAAGCTCTAAGCAGTGAAACAGCGACAATTGCTGATGCTATCCCTGTAGTAAACAGCATTAAAAGTGCACTTCAAAGTTTGTCGGAAAAACCGAGAATCAAGATGTTTGCCAAGGAGCTGCTTGCTGCGATGAATCTAAGATTTTCAGACTTGAAGTCATCAGAAATCCATGCCCTGGCTACAATACTGGATCCTCGATATAAAGACAAGTAAGCACAAACATTTTATATTTCGGTCTAATTTATTGCTTACACATTTTTTTGATGTGTTTATTTTGGTCATCCATCTTTTTTCAGAGTTTTTCTCAATAAGGATTATGCTGAAGCAGCTGTCAAAATTTTGAAGTCCAAAATCAGCTCCAGCAGCTATGAAGGTCAAAATTGTCCCAAAATTGACAAGGACAAACCGGAGAATGATACTGTTCGCAGTAAGCCCAAATGTGACCTTTTTTGCTACATGAATGACTTAATAAAGCAAAATAGTGACACTGGATCATCATCTTCAACTATGGACACCAGTGAATTGCAAATAGATGCGTTTCTGCGAGAACCAGTTCTTCCACATAACTTAGACCCCTTCAGTTATTGGAATCTCTGTACGACAGCACCACTACTTAAAAATGTTGCTAAAATTTATTTGGGTGTACCGCCTGGGTCTGTGTATAGTGAACGTACTTTCAGCACATCTGGACTGATATGTAGTGCCACACGTAACAGATTGTCGACATCTTCTGTGCAGAATTTAGTGTTTCTGCACAAAAATTTGAAGTTCTTAAATTTTTCATATTGAATGAGTGTTTTATTTTTTGTAGCTGTCTCTGTTAGAGTAAAATAAGGGTTATTTTATTACATACATTTGCTGTTTGATTGAAAATGTGTTTATGCTAATCGTTTTGCTACTGTGTACATTCAGTGTTTACATTACTTATTATGTTTTTGTAGTTTTATGAAGCAAAAATTAGTTCTTCACCAATACAATAAATATACGTTGTTAAGTAACAGTGGCTTAAAATGTAGTGCAATAAAAATACATATTTATGTTGTTATCACTACTATTAAATTTGCATTTTAAATTATTTTTTCAAATAAGTATCGAATTGGTTACGAATCGGTTATCGAATCGGTTTGTGAGGTGTATCGGATACTGTATCGATATCAATTTTTTTGTGTATCGCCCATCCCTAATTTTTACATATTTTTGGCCCTCAAAAATTGCTACTCGTCTTATATGAGGGTGCAAAAATTTTTGGTCCAAAAATTGTTTGAAAGCTAAACTGTAAGCTGTGGAGTTGTATGATGTTTCAAGGAATTGCGTTTTTTTGTCACAAATGAAAACGAGTGCCCCGTTTATTTTAATAAAATTTACGGTACGAAATTTTGATGAGCATCGTTCATAATAAAGGACACTTCCTCGCAGCAAAGCGGCGATCGATGCGAGCGCGTGCCGAGATACTTTGTCTCGCCAGCCTACAACTCTCGGGCAGAGAAAACGAGGATCTAGGTCCGCATGCTTTCACCCTTTGTCGCGCAAGCACAAGACTCTCGGGCGGAAAAATCGAGGATCTAGATACCTTACCACACATTCACGTGTCTACCGTTTAGTGCTAGGCTGGCAGACAACAGCGCACAGGAATGCGATGACCTTGCAAGTAGCTGTTGTTGTCCGGCGTTGCCATGTAGTGCGCGGCATGCCTCAGTCCGGCGTTGCCAAGTCTCGCACTCCTGCCGGCGAACGGAGATATCGCCGGCCGCCGCCGTGCATTTCCTGGGCTCTTGGGCGCGCGGAGTGCAGTAGTAGCCAATGTTATTCGTTTATGTCTATTATGATGTTTAAATGCCGGTAATAAATGCATTGAAAATATTTAAACTAAATTTTCAATGTTTCAGGCAAAGGAAATTTTTTTTTCTGTCGGGGATTTCAAAATTAGTAATTTACTTTTTTTTCAAGATTTTGTACATTCAAAACCATGACTTGTCTTATATGCGGGGTCATCCTATATGCCGACAAATACGGTATAATATATTATCTGGCCAAGAAGCACTGATGGAGGTGGTACATGCCTGAGTGAGCGAACCACAACTCGGTACAAAGTAGGATGGCAGGGTTCCAGGATCCTTTGCAGCATCCTGGGAACAATGTACGACAGGAATGGCTCATTCGTGGCCAACTCGCTCAGTCCTTCCAAGCACCTGGTCATCTCCTCCATACTGCTCGCCGACTCTTCTGCATTCCAACACACAATACCAGCAACCTTGGAATGGTAAGAACAAAGACAGAATATTGGAAATAATGTACAGTAACTGGTTACCATATATGACTCAATGTTAACAGTACTAGTGTACAAAGGTTTCAAGAAGGTGCTTTTATGTTCACCCTGTCTTCATTCAGTCACCCTTCCCTGAAGTATCCTTAGTGTCGTTACGAAACCAACACATCTGTGCCTCTAACGCTGCAGCCAATAACACTACGTACGTATAACCCATACCAGGGTGGCTAGCGAAACCTTTACAAAAAATTCCCTGACTTTTTCAGGTCAGCTGCTCTTATTTCCCTGACCAACAAAATATCAATAAAATTAACCAGGTTGTGTAATCGCGACAAAATTTTTTTTGGGTAAATATTAAGAATAGCTACTCATCGTGTACCAGCCAAACTATTGAGTTTAGACACATAGTTTATTTATGAAAACTGTTTTTAGAGACGTTATAAGTAGTGATACGTAAAATAACGTTTTGTTAGGTTAGGTTAAGTTGGGTTGGGTTTGGTTGTTAGGTCTGGTAAAAAAAAATTATGTAGGACTACTTCTAATGTCTCTAAAAGCCTTACGTAAAATGTTTTGTTAGGTTTTTGAGAAACTATGTTCAATGATTCGTCGAAACAAACTACGTACAACTTTCTTCCCCTCTAGCAATTAACTCATTTCATCCATGAAATACGATGCAAGACCAAATGTGATGTAAAAACCTATCTTATCTCACTGTAACTGAAGTTTCTGTGCTGTGACACTAACCTGGAAACATTGTTGTTTCACATGGTACAGATTTGAAAAAAAAAAAAAAAAAAAAGCACCTAGGCCTACCTTCACAGTTCAGTCTACTTACGATTTTCTGGCTTTAATGTGGCTCAAAACGGAATGCCGGCCTATGTTGCTTAAAGAAAAATCAACATTGCACGAATTGCACCTTGCAGTTATCACCAGGATCTTCGCGATTCATTTACGGTAATAGTAGTAGGATTGGTTAACCAATAGCCTCTTTCTTCCTGTCATGACTGATTTCCTTAAATTAATTACGTTGTGGAAATAACATACATTATACATACATTTCCAGATATTTTTAATGCACTTAATCATTTTCATAAAAACACGCGAGATCACATCATGCTGTAACTTTTTAACACACCTTTGTCACTGCACGAGCCAAAACGTTCAGGCGTGTTTCGCCATTACGCGGTACGGTAGATAAAATACAATTTAAATGTAAATCCACGGACTTCAGACAAGATGAGAAGATATTAATACTCGCACGAACCTTATAGAAAAAATATTCGCGCCACGCCAAGTAAACAATAAACAACCGACAACGATTATGGCCGCCTTCCGTTATTCACTGATTTCACTGATAACACTGACAGTTCGCCAGTGTCCGTGAACAATAAGGGAACAGTGTCAGTAATCAGCAAAATATTTTCAACGTCAGTAAATAGATAATATCGGAACATGAAATCAGTAAACATTACTGAAATGCATGCTTCCTAGCAACTACATGTCTGGCATATCTGTTATTTCATTCTTGCGATAAACAATCATGTTTATTTTGTTCGTTGTGTAAATTGTATTTACTTTAAAAATAAAGTTGGTATATTTTTAGCATATTGATACATGTAGCATGACTTACGATTGATATTGTTTTCTTAGTTTTTTCACGACGCAGCTTGAACATTGTGTGTATTTAAGGTTTGGGAAGCTGTATCCTTTATCTTTAAATGCCTAAGCAAGGTACGATTCAACCTCTAAACATTATTTAGTCATTACAAACTGCACGACGAATGCTTCAGTAGACATTAAACAAACGTATATAAATTAATAGATACCCACTTTGACCCTTATATCTTAAAAAAGACTCCTTGTCCTACCATTAAATAACTTCAACTTTTGAATTTCCGCCAAAAATATTGATTTACTGACAACACTGATGCTCTGAAGCACCAGTAAAATTGGTAATCTCAGTAAACGGATGTAGCCTCGCACAGGGTATCGTCATCAACCGACCATCAGTGGCTATCAGTGTCGTCAGCAATATCGGAACTATAGCTGACATTACTGAAAACACTGGCCAGTGAAATCAGTGAATAACAGACGGCGGCCTACGAACGTATCAGCATACCGCATGTTAAGAACAAAAGCGAACTGAGAATCCTATGTTGCCAAGTCCATGCCTTCAATTTCTACTACGAACTCTTGGGGAAAAAGACCACAACTGTTTAAAACCCACGTTAATAACTAAAAATTCATTAAAATATACGACATTTTGCAAACAGTACGCAAAAAACACCACGAGAGAGTAATTTTTTACCACTGTGGAAACTTGAAAACATCAAAACACATTGTCAGGGAAACTATTGGTCTGGGAACACTGGGGGGAACCACTAAAAATTCTGGTACAAAACACCAAAAAAAAAAAGTATTTCAGACGAAAAACTGGTACTACGCGTCAAATCTACTCTTCCACACAACTACAATATCAGTACGAAAAAATATTATAGAACTATAAAATTGGTATATGTACCAAGAAAATGGTACATTGTGATTGCAGAAATGTTCGTTTACCACTTTTTGAAATTCCAGGTTTTTTTTAGAGAATTCCCTGACTTTTCCCTGACTTCTCCAGACGTCTTAAATTCCCTGACTTTTCCAGGTTTTCCCGGTCGCTCGCCACCCTGCATACAGATGTTAAGGTATGAGCTACTGTGCTTGTAGATTTTAAATCTAAGAATGTTAAGTGAAACCTCAAAATCACAATACAGTAGTTCTGCCCCACATTCATTATGACATGTGCTTACCAACATCCAGACACCTTTCCAAGGCCTGTACGGAGTCCAATAATTCAATGGTATGCACAACTGCATAAGACTTCAAGCACGCCACAACCTCCTGCCTAGAACAATCAAAAGGCACTGGTGTACTGAATTACATGATGACAGAAGTGGATAAGTAAATCATAGTAAAATCAGAAATTACTAAGAAAATAAAAATAATGTGTCTGTAACCTGTTTTACACTACCACTACATACAAACAAGCTAGCAAGGTATTTTTTAATAATCTACCATACTGCCACTATAAATCTTTGGTAATGATGCTGTCCTAGGCTGTAACACAGTATTTAGTACAGTAGATTTGAATCTGACCAGCTTAGAAACAGTGTAACCCATTTATATCTACTGAGTAACAATTACATTTTTTAGGATAGAAACAACTCAAATGATGGAGTAACCAAACATTCTCTCTCTTCTTCCCACTCTTGATACCCATCAGCCCGGTAGTTTACGACTACTACTCAGCCTTTTTTTCCTATTTTCCATGTATAGTGCGCACCCCTGAATTTTTTTTCACTTGTTTTGGAATAAAAGTGTGCGCTATACACGAGTAAATACAGTATCTATGACCGAAAGTCAGGCTGAATGTATTAGATGCGGTTAGCCCGCCAGTAACAATGTGGTCCAGATCGCTACCAATTTCTTAATCAGTGTGAACCTCGATAATCAATGTGTGTATAGTGAGTGCATCCTGTGCTTACAAATACACGTGGTGAAACTTGAATACTGAGAGATCTATTTCACATAATTCGTAAATGTCTCAACCCAAACTTGCAGCCCATACCAGTGTGTTAAGTATAGAGGAGCGCAAACGCGCTGCCACCAAAAGATGCCGCGACTTATGTTATCCTCAGGAACCCGACTTGATTAGAGTCATATTTCCAACAGTGCCTTTACCAGGTCCCTCACCAACGTTGCAACACCTTTGAGGGAATACGCCGCCAAGAATCAACCAACGGACCCAGCTACCACCACACCGAAAGTTACCACTATTCTCAGGGAATTCCGGCTCCGAAAACCTCTCAACAGCCCCGTGAAGTCTCCTCAAAAACCTAGGCCAAAGCCCATTCAGCGGCTGCTCGACGAGTGGTCAGCGTCACCATCAACCACGCCAATCTCCACCAAGAAGCTACGACTCTTGGAAACACTATTCTAAGGTGAGAGCCTATGCCTATCCCTAACACATGTGAAAGTTCTCGTCCCTCGCCCCACAGTAATTCGGACTGGCTCACCCCGAATGCACTCGACGGATAGGGGAAGAATTGCAGTAACCCAGCAATGTGGCAGTCAACCCCTTGTCTCATGCTCCTCCCCTCATAGATCCCACACCTGTGACACACCCTCACAAGAGATACCCGAAAAGAGGCGACAATGTAAACTGGATATTTCACCTACAGATACCTGTCCGGCAACTTGACACGACAGTCAACTGGCAATAGCTGCTTGCTGCTGTCTCTCCTCTAAATAAAGACTTCCTTCTCTGTGGTAATGAGGATTAAAGCAGAGTCGTCTGACATTAAAAAGAAAGAGATTGGTTTGCCATTTCACTGGATGAGGTATATTGATCAGGTAGTACACTTTTACACGCCATTAGTACAATTAATCACATGTCTGACTAGGTTTTGGCTCACAAATTAAATACACTAGATACTCAATTATTGACAGATCCTAATTTCACAACCTAACTACAATGGTTACTCAATTATTTACAGATCCTCATTCCTACCTTCCTAACTTTCATCACTTATACCACAATATAGATATTACTGTGGTTGTTTGAAAATAAGCAGCCAATTTATTTATTGTAAGAAGTCAAGTTTAGCGTTTATTTCTTAATACGTGACAACATAGGAGAGTATCCGGAACAATAAATATGCATAATCTATTACACAAATTAGTGCACTTTTTGGCAGCTGGCAAATGTCATTCCAGAAATCAATTCCAATAACTAATTTTCATGAAATAATGTAGTACTGTACATATTAGCTGACTGAATGAGTGAGTATAGCTGAAACAATGTTAGCAGAAGAAAAATCCTTGGTAGTTATTTTAGTTACCATTTTATTTTAACAACTAAAACAATGCATTCAACAGGACAGCTATGTATATTGTTTTTTACAAAATCAGCTAAAACTGTAATTGTCTTCGTGTAGTCCAGTATATTGTAACGCGTCGGGGAAAAGATTAATTAAAGATGCCTTGCCGTCAACCTTCGAATATCCTAGTCTTGGCACCAGAAATGTGACGCGGCGAGGCGGATTAATCATACTTACATTATTGCTAGTGGCCAATTGTGATCTTATAGTGGTCCATAAGAATCTATTTGCAGCAGTCTAATCAAAAAATTAAAAGCTTGTTGGTGTGACTGTTTTATTAAATAACTTTAAAATAATCAACTTTACATACTGAAAGTTTTAGATTTCAATCATAATAGTCTTCATCATTGTCCAAGCCCGACGCTCCCGGGAGAGAATAGCTCAATCCCAAAAACTTTAAGAATTTAAAACAAAGTTTCAAAAGACCAAAACATGCCACGACATCTTAATTATAACATCCTCGCGAACGCGCGAGCTCTCCACTCTGCGACCACAAGCACTGAAAGATTAACTACTAAGTATACATGGCTACTCCGCCACCTCGCTCCCACACAGCCCACGAACCGCTCCAAACATCCATCTTCGTCCGCGACTTGAAAACAAGTAAACATGGCCGACCCCGCGACACTTGCTCTCTCCCTGCAGCGCCTCTAGAGACCACCCAGTGCACCAAGGAAAAAACGTAATGGAAAATTAATACTAAATTAAATATAATAATAAATGACAAACTGTCTGGCTGTCTCTTCTCGGAACTCATCGGCTGCTGTTGCGGGTAGATGAAGAACAGCAGATTCTACACCACAAACAAAATCTTCAGTTGGAATTGTTACTGGTGCGACTGCATAGTTCATGCCCTTGGCAAGAACTGCTGTACTGGCAGCATAAAGCTATTTGTCAGAAAGGCTAATGATTACTCTGTTGCTGTCCAAGGTGGGCCGAGAAGTTTCCTTGTAGATGTTGTGGAACTTCTTTTTGTGTCCTCGGTAGTCTTGATAGTGACTGAGAGTGCTTGCAGTGTGGTGGCTCTGTCCAGGATATTCCAGATGTATGGCGATAATTCGTTAGACAGGCTTGATACAAACTATACAAGGGCAAAAAATTTTTATGGGAACTAAATTTTATTGCTGGAATGGCTTACAAGAACATTCTAGAATCTAGATTATCTTTTTCTTGGGTAGACATATTAATTTTGGATGTTCTCACCAGTGCTATAATTTTGAAAATGGCAAAAAATTTTAACTTTTTGAGTTCAGAATTCTCACTTGAGGATATTGGCTACTAAATACATGTTTCTAGGTACTCAAAGATATTTTTTTAATAACGTAAGTTAGTAATATATTTAAATGTTTTCCAACATGGCAGCACTCAATTTTGCATTACTTTGTAGTATTTACTGTGATGCCAAGTCATTTATTAATAGAAATATTTATCGTTTTAACATTTCTTCACAAAACAAAAAGATATGCGTAAGACACATTCAATGAAAAATTCTTATTTGTAGATGAATATGACACACATATTTTGTAATAATAAATGTATTTAAAGATGAAACATTACGTGTGTTATTAATCGTTAGTTTCATGTAACAGTTCATATTCCTATTAAATATCCTAACCATCAACTTTCAAAAAACATGTTCACGCAGTTAACTTTGAATTACAAATTCTTACACTTATCTTGGCACTTAAAAGAGGTAGTACACAATAGTCCTACTCTCTTGCAGCCACAGCCACTTAAAATACAAGTTTTACAAGCATATGTCTTCACAATACAGTATCTTCAGATACCATTTCTGGACACTTTGATGTAATCAAATGCCCATCTACTTACCCCACAGGGTTTAAATTAGAATAGTTAATTGACAACACTATGACACAGTTTCTAATAACTACGAATGCCCTTTGAATATGTCCTTTGATCGAATTAGATGTAGTAGGAAGTATATCCACAATCACAAGGGTGTATTTCTGAGCGGTCAAAATATTACACATTAGTGAGACTGAAGAAAATAATTACTAACTTCGATAGTCTGAGATACAAAGTGTACGTTACATTGTAATGCAAAGTTATACCCAGTCATTTTTACACAAGAGAACATGAATCTTGACGCATTGCCATAGTCTCTCTTGTATCTTTTAAGCACGCCTCCCGCCCAAATACTTGTTGTTTCTTACTGATATAACCTAAAACCACGTGGTCGAAATTAAAAATTGTATATAGCTAATTTACTTTCCTTGTATCCATTTAGTATCCTTTTTGTGCGCTCACGTATTAATATTTGCACCTGAATATCTTATGTCTAACGATCACCAATTCACGACTATTTTACAAACGCCGTCACGGCAAACGCCGCCAGAGACTACATGAACTTTCCCAAGGGAATATGAGAGAAAAAAAAACGGCAATAATGATTTAAATAAGTGCTTTTGTGTTATCAATAATTTTTGTATGTATTAACTAATATTATTGAGGGTTCCACATAATATTTAGGGGCCACACATGATTTTGAAATGTTTATTCTTGGGAGGTGAGAATGTTGGAGCTATCAGGTTGGGAGGCCTGCAGCAGCAGACAACCTGGCAGGCCGTCGACCATATTTTACTAGCCACCCACTAACGGGACTTCCACCCCCTGGACGGGTATAAAAGGCGCTCCCTGAGAGCAGAAGAGCAGCCTGTCTAGGGATTGGCTCCCACCAAGCGAACTAGACACTCGTTCTCCTCTTCCTCTGAACACCGGGGATGCGGGACCGATTCTGGCTGCGTAAACCCTCCTACCCAGGCTTTGTCCTTACCAAGGAGGAGTGTCATTGTTTTCAAATTGGTAGTCCGTCCACCCTAGTGTACGCACACGGGAAATTTGAGTCACTCATACTAAGATATCTTTGGCAACAAATTGCGGAGATAGCATGCTAGTCAGTTTCCGTCGGGAGTAATATAGAGGTTCACGCTAACTATGTGCTGTGCTAATGCAATATACAGTAGTTAATAAAGTGTAAATAGTGTAAACAAATGATTTGTGCAACCAAAGTGAAGTGTTTGTGACGTGAGAACTAAACAAATGGGAAATACAGATCAATTAAATGTCCTAATTAGAAATATTTATCCCTCCCTAAGAGGTACTCGCCTTGGAAAATCCCCGCCAACAGGCGGCACTGGAAAGAAAACCTAAGGCACGGGGTTCGGAGAACATTCCTCCAGGGCTAATTCCGCCTCTGAAAAAGCTCTCCAAGATTTACATAGGGAATATCAGCAGCGCGCGCAGGCTCAATCACACCCTCGCTCTAAGGAACGATTCAGTTAAATTCTGCGGAACATTAGGAGGAAAGTGCCGCCTACGATAAACCCGATAAAGTCGCCTCCACGCCCGCCTCTTCCTCTTCGCATCACACAGCTTATTCAGGAGGATCGGCTGATGCCGAAACCGCTCGGGCCCCTCTCCAAGAGGAAGCAGCAGTTGCTTCGGCAACTTTTCTAGAACAAGGTGAGTGGATTACAACCTTTCCCCAGAAGTTAAAGGGGAACGTGACGTCTCTGACTACACAGGATAAGAATAAACACTTGGGATCGCCACTCTTCTCGGAATCCGGCACTCACCCACCCAGAGTCTCACTCTATCTCTCCAACCTCTCACAGAGCTAGCCATACCAGTAAAGTAGACAGAGATGGGTCAATCTGCATGCAAAATTTCAGTGTAATTTATATGTTTTAAATAAATAAATTGAAAAATGAGCGAAAATACAAAAATACTACAAAAGGCTCAATTTAATTTGTAAAATGCTATTAAATAAATTTTGAAATTTTGATTTTACGGGCCTCTAGCTATGACTGCAAGAGAGTATGACTTCTTTGCACTGCCTTCTGCAAGTGCCAAGACAAGTGTGAAAAATCATAATCATAATTTAACTGAATGAACAGTCGAAGGTTGGTATGGTGGTACAGTAATTGACGGTTGGAATCTTTAAAACGAAGTGTTACATAAAACTAATAATAAATAACATTTTTCGTTTACTCTTTAAAAACACTTTTATCACAAACTGCATGTGTTCTATGTGTACAAATCAGATTTTTTTCATTGAATTGGTCTCATTTAAATGCAAATTTTCATTTTTCTTGTGAAAATTTGGTGCAGTAAAGCATAAACAGCTGTGCTTATTGGATATTAGTTAAGCCATTAGAAACAATGACAACTATTGTTCTTTTAGAGTGCAGTCCCTTTGCTGCATCTACTTTATCATTATTACCATGGATAATGTTGACTGGCAAATATAAATAATATTATTATGATGGCTTGAAACAAATTTGTTCATTTAAATCAATTTTAAAACGTAATGTACATCAGCATTTAAAATTTGAACGGCAAACATGTTAATAGGTAAAGCCAGAATATTTTTATCACACAATAATATATATAAAACAGTAACAATCATAAACAACAAACATCACTAATAAAATATGATTTGACATCACAGTTAATATTACAAAGCAATGAAAAATAGAGCACTGCCAAGTTGGCAAAGATCAGAATGTATTACCAACTTTGACGTTATTGAAAAAAAAAAAAAATTTTTTTTTTTTTTTTAGCATCTTAAAAGACATGTATTTAGTAGCCCGATTCTTTCTTGATTGTTCATCACTACTATTATTGTTACTATATCTTTCTTTCCCACTCATACATTCACTACATATATTAGACCTACAACACACTAGCCACCTATATGTAGACTGCCAGAGCATGAGAATGGTTAGGTGCTTGTGCTCACGAGGAGCAAGCAGTATATAGATATAGGAGTCTGCCCTCTGTCTGACGAGTGACTACCGGTTGAGCCAGGTAGGCTCACTATTAATATTGAGGGACAGGATTCACATAATCGTATAGTAGATAATAGCCACTCACAGAGAACAGTGCTTTCAGGAGTGTCAATTTACATGCAGAAATGTTGGTGAGTTGGTGTCACTTGTCAAGAAGTCGCTGTACGTAGAACTGGCCTTGCGGTGGAGTTTTAATGGGTTGATGGCAAGTCGTGAGAGCCTACGCATCTCCTGTAGGATTTTGCTAGGCCTGGGAACTTCTGCGATTGCTATGTACTAACTGCTTTCAGCAAGAGGTCGGGTGGCTAAGGAGCATCCCCTGGTAAAGGTATAGAGTGGGTAAAATTATTCTACTTAAGCCCTCTATTACTGGGTTACACAGACTAAATCTGTCCTGTACAGCTTTATGCTTCCTTTATTCAGTAGTACAAACATAGTTTTCAGGAGACAAAAAGAGTATATCTAATAGATATATCATCAGTGTGAAACATCAGGAAGAATAACACAGGTCTGCAGTTCAATCATCTTTAGTATTTTCACCTGCTCCATTTACACTGATATTTACAGAATCTTGATTTAATTCACTTGAAAATATGTTTGTTCGATTTGTAAATAGTGAAAGTAGACTTTGTTTTTATTCTTTCTTAAGGCACCAACTGTTGGCAACAAAAAAAAAGTGTGTTAGTACCAAAGATGGTGGTTGGTTAATGAACATTGTAAAACCATCATCAAATCAACAAACTTTTGTGTTGAATTTTCGTGGTCCTCCGGAATGTGAACTATCTCTGTAAGTTTCCTCATCAAAACAATGTTAATTAATATAATTACAAATTCTCACTATTTCACTATCTGGGCTCACTTTGTTTGTAGCAGTTGAAAAGGAAATCAGCATGTCATAGTTACCGTTACATCAATGGACAAACTTCAGGTACAAATAATATGCCTCATAACAGATGATTTTACAGAACTAAAGAGTCTCCAGAGTCCCTAAATATACTGATTTGCTGGCATAAAAGACAATTATTTTTACATATTTTTTGCGTTCAAACAAATTTTAATCATATCATCTTAAAAGAAGGTGTGAAAATTTTTGGTAAGCTAAAAATCGTTTGAAAGTTAAGCTGTAAACTGTGGAGTTGTATGATGTTACAACGATTACATTTTCTGTCATAAATCAAAACAAGCACACCTTTTTTTATAAAATTTACAATACAAAATTTTGATGAGCATTATATGCATGACGTAGGCCACTTTTACCGGGCAGCAAAGTGTGCGTCGCTTGGCGATCAATACAACTGGAGAGCATGCCTAGATCATGTGTCTCGCCAGCACGCAACTCTCGGATGGAGAAAACAAAGATTTAGGTACAGTACCACACAGTCATATGTCTAGTGCTTGGCTGGCAGATGACAACAGCTCTCAGACATGCGATGACCTTGCAAGCAGCTGTTGCAGCCCGGTGTTGCCATGTAGCACGCGACGGGCCTCAGTCCGGCGTTGCCAAGTAGCACATGGCAGCCGGCAACTTATGATGATGTAGGCCGCGTGTTACCATCACCGTGAATTTCCTTGGTTGTTAGGCACCCGGAGGGCAGTAGTAGCCAAAGTTATTGATTTGTGTGTCTCCTACGTTGTTTATGAACCAAAAATAAATGCATTAAAATATTTCAACTAAATATTTATGTTTCTTGTAAAGGAAGAAAATATTTTACAGCTGGAAATTTCGAAAATAGTAATTAAATTTTTTCAAGGCTCTGTACATACAAAACCACAACTCGTGTTATGTGCGGGGTCGTCCGTTACGCCAGCAAATACGGTAAGTTCAATATGGCGTGCACAATAGTACCGTATTTGTCGGCATATAGGACGACCCCGCATATAAGACGAGTCATGGTTTTGAAGGTACAAAATCTTGAAAAAATGTAAATTACTAATTTTAAAATTCTCAACAGAAAAATATTTTTTTCCTTTGCCAGAAACATTAAAAATTTAGTTTAAATATTTTCAATGCATTTATTACCGGCATATAAACATCATAGTAGCCACATAAACAAATAACATTGGCTACTACAGCTCTCTGCGAGCCCAAGAGTCAAGGAAATGCACGGCGGCGGCCGGGGATATCTCCATTTGCCGGCAGGTATGCACGACTCGGCAATGCCGGACTGAGGCATGCCGCGCACTACATGGCAACGCCGGGCAACAACAGCTGCTTGCAAGGTCATCGCATTCCTGTGTGCTGTTGTCCGCCAGCCTAGCACTAGACTTGCACTAGACGGTAGACACGTGAATGTGTGGTACGGCACCTAGATCCTCGTTTTTTCTGCCCGAGAGTCTCGTGCTTGCGAGACAAAGGATGAAAGCATGCGGACCTAGATCTTCGTTTTCTCCGCCCGAGAGTTGTAGGCTGGCGAGACAAAGTATCTCGGCACGCGGTCTCATCGATCGCCACTTCGCTGCAAGGAAGTGTCCTTTATGATGAATGACGCTCATCAAAATTTTGTACCGTAAATTTTATTAAAATAAATGGGGCACTCGTTTTCATTTGTGACGAAAAACGCAATTCCTTGAAACATCATACAACTCCACAGCTTACAGCTTAGCTTTCAAACGATTTTTGGCTACCAAAAATTTTTGCACCCTCATATAAGACGAGTAGCAATTTTTGAGGGCCAAAAATATGTAAAAATTGTCGTCTTATATGCCGGCAAATACGGTATATAGGCTGCGGCGGCACCACTAGGTCAACCTGGCACTATATGTTTTGTAACTAACTCATTCCATAACTACTGTACATCTCCAAACAAAAACTACCAATTTCACAAAATCTTTCCCCATTTACTAGACTAGGTGGTAGGCACTTTTTATTTTTTTCAGTAATTGGACTTAGTCTATTGTGTTGCGTAAATGTCACAACATACCATGGTGCGGTAACAAGAGTCTCATTTTCTCCACCTTCCCATGTTGAGAAATGTGACCTAGCAAGAGAAAGAATCAAGGCGCGTAGTATAGACTCTACATTAGTTGTATTGATTGACAAGTGACACACAATTTGCTGTGAGGTAAAAGTGGCCTATGTCACAAAATATAATGTCACAAAAATTTGAAAAATAAATTTGACTTAAAAAAAGTGGGGCATCTGTTTTAATTTGTGACTGAAAATGTAAAACTTGTAACGTCATACAACTCCACAACTTACAGCTTAACTTTCAACCAATGTTTAGGTTACAAAAAATATTTACTCTTTCTTATAAGACTAATAGCCATTTTAAGGGCAAAAAATACGTACATAACAATAGCTGTCTTATATGGCAGCAAATGTGGTAGTACCTATGTTTCCTAGGCTTGCTGTCCTTCAGATAAGGCAATCACTTCTACTCAGCACCAACTTACAACATTTAATTCTACTGATCCTGTCTTGCACAAAACTTGGGACTACATGTGGAGATGTACAGTATGTACTCATGTGTAGTGTGCACCAACACTTTTGCAACCAGTTCCAGGGAAAAAAATTTAAGTGCCTTGCTAGCATGTAAAAAAATCATGGACGTAAGAGAGTGAAACAGAGCAAGGGAGGCTACGATTGATCAGCCAAGAGGGGAAGAAGGGAAGGAAACATGGCTAACAAAGAATACATAGAGAATGAGGGGAACCGGAGGGGGGGGGGCAGTGTGGCTGGCCTAACCAATTTCTGCAGCTATCTATAAATAGTCTGCCAAGGTCACTTGCAGCCTGCCTGCAGTCAGCTTACATGTGCGCACGTGTGTGTATGCATCTGAACAACACTCCCTGCGCTTCCACTCTTACTGTGCTGTCCTGTCTGCTGCTTCCAGTATGTCCCCCCCTCTTTTCCAAAACGAGATAACATGCCATGACAGCAGAGCAAGCTTGCCTTTTTTATTTACTGTGCAGCCAGCAGCCAGAGCTGAGGAGAAAGCAAGGCTCAGGAATGCTACTGGGGGTGGCGACAAGCTGAGAGCCCCAATCACCACCCTGCCTTGCCTTCCTTCTCTCGGGGAAAAAAAAAGAACCAACAGTCTCTCCCTTTTTCTTCCTTTCTATCACCACTGGAAAGATGGTTATCATGAGATGTCAAAAGTAACTTCTCATACAGATTCCAACCACCACCCACGAACTTTCCTGCCACATCATACAAAAAAAAAAGTTTTAGCTGCGAGTTACAACAGAAAAATGGGGTGGAGGGGGTAGAGAAAAATAAAAGGAAGAAGAGTAATGATGGAACCAGGCCATAAGAACATTCTATCTCTCTCTCTCTGTTTCCCACTTTTGACACCCCGACAGTTTACGACTACAACTCTGCCTTCTCCCTCTCCTTTTCTAGTGACAGCCTATTTCCACGGTTTTTTTCTATTTTCCGTGTATAGTGCGCACCCTTCAAATTTTATCAACTTTTTGGAATAAAAGTGTGCACTATACACAACTAAATACGGTATGTTATTTTATTGTTGCAAACTACAGTACCATAAGACACTAAAAGGTAATCAATATTATCCATACAGTAAATTTATTTTTAAAAATTAGTACACTGATACAAAATTAAAAATAGCAGAATAACGTTGTAAGACCTTAGAGGGAGTAATGGAAGTAACAAGTTACCTGGTGGTGGTGTAGCTCTCAAGCCTCAGCCTGTCACATAGCAACTGGTAGACATGTGGGCGGACTGTATCCGAGGCTACCCTAGCCAGTGATGCAAGACCTCGCAGCCCCTCACTCCTTAGATCTGGAGAGCTGTCCCGCCCTGCCTCTATATACAGTGTTACAATGCCATCCGTTGGCTGGTCATCTGGAGAGAAACACAATAAGTACTTTTTGATTTACACTTCCTCCACATTACTTTGGTCAGGGTTCTCTGCCACCAAAACTATTAAAAGTTTTGTTCACAAAGCAGTCAGATCAAAGCAACCATCCAGTAGTCATACAGAAATTAGAAAATGAGGATTAGATTAAAATCCAAACCATTATAGAACCACTATCAAGCTACCCGTACACAAATGTTCAAATAGATTCAGATAAAGAAACAGACCAACATACAGATACACACTCACAGATACCATATACCGTATACCCATGTATCACCTGCCCCAATATAAGACATTTTCAACCAAGCCCCAAGAAAAAAATTATTTTTTTCACTATACAATTCTAATTTTATTGACTTAACAAAAATACCTATTGTAATTAAATAACATTAAATATTACATGAATTAAATTTATGAACATCATGTTAAGACTTAAATTATGCACCGAAAGAATAAATAGTGCTAAACTCCATTTAACGTGTTGAAAGTAGCGATGGTGAAAGCTCAAGGCTGGTTGGCCTGCTGCTGCACAGATCACAAATATTTGGTAATGAGAAGGATTGAATAGTTAAAAATAAATCAAGAACTTGATTGTTCATACAGTTCTCGGTTTTAGATTCTCGGGGGATGATTTCTTTTCAATCCCTGGATTTTTAATGCAAACTCCATTATTCACACCCCTCCATTTCGCAAACAAACCTGATATTCAGCATCTGTAATCAACATTTCTTTTATGCTTATACTATTCCACGCTTTACATATAATAAAAATTTTGCAACTGTCGGTAAACTGAATCTTTGCTTCTTGTGAGTTCTCACACAAACCACTCGCCACTCATTCCTATTTCCGACTACACAGTCTCGCTTTCCGAGTTATCACTCACAACTCCAAGTTCTCAAACCAACCACTCGTATCTTTTCCCGATTATGAGATCTCGTTTTACCTGGTTTCGAGTTATCACTCAAATTATTGCGACAATTGTTGTATCTCATGCTGTAACATATGTCTCACCAACTGTGAGTCGCCCAGTCTTGATCGTAGACAAGTGCCGAAGAAATTGTAGTGACTCCAGCTTGCGTTCTTGAACATATACATCCTGTGAAATCCAACTATGTACTTCACTCTTTTCCTTTCATGAAATTACCTGATAACCTCCTGAAATCCTCTACAAGGTTAGCGATATCTGCCTTCCCAGATTTACCTATGTAAGATTGACCTCATTACACTAGCATGCTAGTTTTCTTCCTTGTTGGTTAACCCAGTAGTCACTCACAGGGTCAAGGTTAGATCTATGACATCCAACTCTAGAAGAATAACCAGTCTCTCACTCTCTTTCTTAAAAGATCTTCTAGAGGAACACATTGCTCACACTCAGCAATTTAACCCACCACCACAAACCTCTGGAACCTCGGGGCAGCGTCAACAGGACCACAACGAGGACAAGATAGAAGATGAGTTTGTATGTAACTCGTGCTTAAAAATATAAACCGCTGCTTCCTACAACTTCAGTAATAAAACTGATACTGGTTTCCATTTTATGTTCTTTAGAGGAAAAAACTTTACTACTTGTACTGTGATTCTCTTAATTCTTATTCACAAAAATGTGCTGAGAATTAACATGGAGAGAGATTTTGGTCAGTGCTTAACATCTAGGTTTTAAGCACTGGTGAGGGGTGACATGAGGTGAGTACAGAGCAGCGCAAGAATTATAAGGGCGGAGGAAACTGGCGATCCCAGAGAAAACTCGCAGACCAGCGGCATCGTTCTGCAAGATACACACGTGCCAAAATCCAGGGCCCGACCCCGCTGCGAATTGATCACAAATCACCTTGGTGGGAGGCGAGTAGTCTACCCACTTGCCCACCGCAGCCCCTAGAATTAATATGGATATATTAAGTGTCAGGACTTGCAGAAGTACATACAGTAAAATCTTGTCGTTACAACCTCCTTTATTACGACCATCTCGTTTTTACTAACCTTTTTTGAGGAACAGTGAAAAATTGGGTAGCAAAAATCGAAAATTTAAGGAAAATGTGCTGAAAAACATATATGTTCACTTATTGGTAATTTGTGTTGTGCTTTTCTTGGGGAGTGTTGTAGTGTAAAATAAGCTTGGCTAAAAATAGATAACACCCCTCCTGACTGTGCACGCCAGCCAATACCCATTCACTCCCTGCGATCATCCCTCTCTAGCTGAAAGATAAACTGTGTTTTTGTGTGCACGCATCAACTCTTCTAGTCTACGTCGCAGCTGTAGCAAAACCGTCCCCACCCCTATACTATTTGACAGTCACATGCAACTTTCATCCTGTCTGGCTGTAAAGCAGAGCGTCATGTTTGTATTACCTCTCCCACTCACTCCCAGTCCTCATCTTTGTTTCCGTGTCTGATTATGATCCGGCCCGGGGAGGGAGGATTGGGGGTGAAGAGACAACACGTTTATTTTTTCTCCTTCATAACTTTGCAGGAAAAGACCAGCATGACACTTGGTCCGATAAAGGAGCAAAAAAGAAAACAATCCGGCGTTATCTCACCTTTATTTTTCTCTAGCTTCACATCAGGTTGTGCGCAAGAATTGAGCTCGGACAATACCGTATTTCATCGCACAATCGTCGCCATCGCGTAATCGTCGCATCTAATTTTTGAGATTGCAGAAATGGTAAAAATACTTTCATCGCATAATCGCCGCACCGCAGTGTTTTGTTTACATTTCTGCATCAGAGATGTTAACTACGCTCAAGTACGACACTATTAAAAAAAATGGTTGCCGCAAGAATCAATTATGGTTAGTACCAAAATATTCCGTTGGAATGAAAGTGGAACATAGCGTTACTAGTTTAATAGTCTGCCATCTTGTGTGTTTGTCTTGCGTGTGGAGTTTCCCAACTGAACGTAGTATACCTATGATATCGCAAAATAAAAATGAAGTTTATGATCACTGCAACTGTAATAAACGGTAGCGGACTCGCAGATGCCGAAAACAAAAACTTCAAACGAATCGGAACTTCTTAAACTACA
>PNEQ01050674.1:0-50366 GCA_003012365.1 Medauroidea extradentata
TTGACCCGGACTAGTGCGGGATTATCGTCGGACTAATTTTTGTCTTATTCATAGACGCGGACTATATTTAGTCCGGCGTTACTTGGCGTTTATGAATAAGGTAACACTTGGTCCGGACTATAGGACCAACCCTGGACTAACTGGCACAAGATGATCTCAGGATCATCTCGGAACTATCTCACGACTATGAATAAGGCCCTAAGTGTGTAGAAACTCTATACCAGTTTGTCTTTCCGAGTGATATGTACGTGCAAAAGCAAAAAGTAGTGTGTCTAATATAATACATTACGACACGCGCATGGATGGCAGAACATTTAATTTTTTTTTTCCTTTAAGTACAGCAATGTATTTGCCAGAAAAGACTTCCCAAAATAAGAGCGATATTGATTTTATTTAGCCGTCTCATACAATGACCAAATTCACCAACTATACGTAATTTGTCAGTATCTCAAAACTACTACAGTAAAGTTATCTAGTTTATTCATCCACCTGGCGAAATAATAATTTAAGTTGTAGTTTCGGAAGAGCAGGGGGAAGGAAGGTGAAACCCCTTCTCCGATCTTAAAATGATTAAATTTATTTTTACCTACAAAACAGACATTTGCGCATTGCTGCGCTTTGATGTCGACATAAATAGTGGTTTGTGTTTTGTGTACGGTATAATAGTTGTAGTAATAAAATTTCCAACGAGTTCTAGTACAAGAACACATTTTTTAATAAACTTTGGCAAAAATAAAATTTGACAGCTACTAATTGATAGAGGCACGATTATTTCGCATATTAATTTGGTAGCAGCCTAGACTTCTCAGTCCTATACACGAACTGGGCATTGTCGATTGTTCATTGGCTTCTAATCGTGCATGCGGGTACCACGTGATTTCACCACTAGTTATTTCCTTATTTATTACTGGTTTGCAGTCGTCAAATGTGTATCAAAACAACTGTTGTCCGATCACAGTGATGACAGATAAGTACCTGACCTAGAATCAATACGCGAAATAATCGTATCTCTACTAATTGGCAATAACAGTTAATATTCTGTGATACGTGGTACAATGCAAGGAAAAAAATTACCGTACAAATGATCAGATGGACACCTCAGGTACATTATATAACTGAAAATATCTTGTATTTTGACACAAATTACGAAATTTAAAAAAAAATACTGCCCATACGAAGCTATCGAGTTTGTTCAAGATATACGAAACACAGTATACTAAGACACGTTATGCAATGAGAAAGCACCCCAAATATTGAGTCATGTTATTAGCGTCATGCTATGCCTATCATAAAGGGACCTCCCTACCTGCGCTCGAAATGCCTTGCAGCGAGTTGAGACTGTTCTTTTTTTTTTTTTTTTTTTTTACAAAACAATGTACGCGCATTATATTTGTTTATCTACGAAAAGAACACCCACTTGAAACTATGTCGCTATAGTTTCAAAAATTCGGCAAATTTTATTAAAACCATCATTTTCGGGCTTCTCAAAATTGCAAAAAAAAAAAAAAAAAACGGGTTTCCAGACCGTCGTATCTGTTAAAGTAACAACCGTATTCGAAAAAAATACTCAACAATAGAAACAAGCGCTAGACTTTTTGAACTATGCGGCCCACAAGTAAAATAATGTGGTCAACGCTTAAAGTCCCATAGGAAAAAGGATAATAGTAAAGCACTGCACGGCAAATTTGTGGCTTGCGCGGAGAGGCGATAATGCATTACATACGTCGGCTAACGGCGACCTTACCGCTCCTGCCTCGCACACACAAACGCAGCCCTTCTAGGAAGGCCCTGATTACAAGCGATGTAGACAAGCGAGGAGTATAGTGGGGTGACTCAACTTGCGTCCCTCCTCATATGACGTCACCTGCATCGACCTGGCGGGTGGTGCGTGCAACAACTTGACTCTAGGGACGCGGCAGTAACAAGGGGTTACTTTGGGACGACACGCGAAGAACGGCCGGAGACACTGATGAATACGTGATGACATTTTTAACAAGGAGAGCCGGGAAGACAAGCGACTCCACTTATCCATCCTTCCATATTCGTCGAGTCTCAAGTACTTGGCGTATGTGTGACGAGTGAGTCTGGTCTAGCATGCTGGAAATATACGATATTTACAATTACTATTTTCAGTATGCCTTGCGTAACGTGACTATTGTGCACTTGCACTGAATTTATTTGTAAGATATAAAAACTAGAGAAATTAACATATCAACTGTTATAAGCAAATAAAATGATCAATTTGTCTGAAAGTAGAAGCGTCTGTTATCATTAAAATACTGGTTTTAAAAAAATCAAATATTTGTGGGACAAGGAAGGGGAACGGGCAATCCTTTGTCAATAAATTATTCGAGACAGTTTGGTCTCGACAGTTTAGTTAGTAAGATATCTTACTGAAGTTAACGTTTCTACTTTATTATAGATGCATTAATCAGTGTTAATAGACATTATGGACATTTGTGAGGTGATGACGCTTTGTTACCATACTGTGTTGTTCATGTGAGATATCTCGACGTCTTCTCCTGTCGATACATGATTAGGAGTAGTGTATAGCCTGCCAGATCACCGGACCTGGACCTTATAAGGAGCACCTGAAAAGTGTCGTGTATGATTAAAAACCCGCGGAGGCTATTTATAATATCTCTAAATAGCGTGGGTCTAATGCCAGCATATCGTTCACTGGTAATGTCTATTTTAACCGTGGTTTAATACCAGAATATCGTCCACTGGTTATACATATTTTAACCGTGGTCTAATACCAGAATATCGTCCACTGGTTATATCTCTTTTAACCGTGGTCTAATGCCAGAGGGGCCGCGGTTGTCTAGAGGTCAGACCTCTTGCCTCCAACCAAGGCGATCCGGGTTCGATTCCCGGCGGGGTCTGTCCCCGGATTTTCGCATGTGGGAATCGTGCCGGACGATGCCGCTGGTCGGCGGGTTTTCTCGAGGATCTCCCGTTTCCCCCATCAATTCATTCCGGCGCTGCTCCATACATCATATCACCGTTCACCAGCGCTAAAGACCTCGATGTTAAAGAGCTGACCGAAACCTCTTCACTTCACTAATGCCAGAATATCGTCCACTAGTTGTATCTCTTTTAACCGTGGCCTAATACCAGAATATCGTCCAGGTTGCATCTCTTTTAACCGTGGTCTACTGCCATAATATCGTCCACTGGTTACATCTCTTAACCGTGGTCTAATGCAGGCATATCGTCCACTGGTTATATCTCTTTTAACCGTGGTCTAATGCCAGAATATCGTCCGCTGGTTATATATCTTTTAACCGTGGTTTAATGCAGGCATATCGTCCACTGGTTGTATCTCTTTAACCGTGGTCTAATGCCAGAATATCGTCGACTGATTATATCTCTTTTAACCGTGGTCTAATGCCGGCATATCGTCCACTGGTTACTTCTGCACATAAATTAAGAATTAATTTATTACCTCTATTATTAAAACTATACATTCCCAAACCGATCTTCATGTGAGCTTTTTTGCTCGTTATCTTCTTATCTTCTGAGATAATTACCTGTAGTTTATTATTTTCATAACTAAAAAAGCATCCTGTTTATTGTACAGGACCTTTAGAGGAACAAAAAATGCGCTACAATTCACGGTACAGTATGTATAGTGCATAGCGTACTAACTGGGTCGTGTTAGTGTAGAATAACATTGCAGCTAATATTGACAACTGTATTCCAGACGAGCTGTATTTCATTGTACGGCAGGCATTTACTTATGTAGCATGCTACAGTAACGTGATGCGACCCGCGTGCCATACACTGTAAGTCATGACACCCGTATAGGCTGTTCGCGATTAAGTGAGCACTTTTTAAGATTGCTTTGTTTGTAATAATAATTAACAATAATTTATATGTTACTGTTGTCTTTAGACGTCAACTTTTCAGTACCGTGAAATCTATACACTACGATTATCACTTGCTATATTCATATTAAAATGTCGCAGAAAAATGCGAACACGCTGGGAAAAAAACCTAGGCTTCAAAAGTGCTTAATTTACTATGAACCGCATATAGTACAGTAACAGTGTGTTTTCGGGCCTGTGAACATTGATTGTTCCTTTAGATTAGATGCTTGTTCCCCCACAATATTAACATGCAATTTTACACCATCTTGTGTAAAAAAAAAAACCAGGGCTTCAAAAGTGCTTAATTCGTTATTAAAAGCGTGTAAGTGTGAGTCGAGTGTAGTATAGCCTTGTTCCAATCCGTAGTTTGAATAACTAAGTAGTCTCACGGCCATATTTAATACATAAAAATGATGGCGTATTCGGTAGTTTACTGTTTAGTTTGAAGTATGCAATGAACCGTGAAAAACACGAATCGGTCAACGACGTTCCGATTGGAACTATCCTTAATTACTAAAAAGTAAATAACTTTTTGGAATAAGGCCTGAGCTTGTTTTCTTTTAAGTATACAATACATGGGTATTGATCTCCTTTTAAACGTCTTCCTAACTCAGTTCCTTTGACTCTTTTTTAGTGATGCAAATAGGAATTTACTAATAATAGAAAATGTAGTATTTTAAACATAAGGCAGATTATGTTAGTTCGAAACTTCCACAACTTAATATCACCTTAGCGCAGACGATCGGGAACAAATTCATGACGTTACAAGATCAAATCGTGAAAACTCTGTTCTGCAGAGACGTCTACGAAAATATACTCGGTTAGACCGGGCAGAGTAAAATCTTAACTCGCTTCGTTTTATTAGTGATCCGAGTGAACTGTGCTGGCGTTCGAAAAGTGAATCGAGCCTACTTGAGCGACAAGCTAACTCCAGTTCGAAACCATAAGTTGTCGACAGCAGACAATAAACGGTAAATAGTACAATCAATGTAAATATTTAGCTTAATCCATATAAGTGGTGTGAATCTGCTCGCACGAAATTTAAAACAAAGCTAACAAAACTCTCAGGTCACCCGGTTTAGTATTCTTTAAGGTGACGTATTTCGTTTGTATTTGGCGTTTTGCATAGTAATACTTCCTATATAAGAAATAATCGACAGCATATCTAGTCTAACCGTACCTAATATTTATAAAATGGTGTATAGTATCTACATGTGGGACATACGAATAAACTTTGTTGACAAAACACAAGTTACAAGAAAACAAATATTTTCTTTTAGACGGCGTCAGTACGAACGAGTGATTTAAATGTTTTTTTTTCTTTTCATGCCTTAAGTTTACTTCGCCACATTCTGACAAAGATTATTTTGAGGGCTGCTGTAGTGAGTTGTGATTCCTTCGAAAACAGGTTCCTTGCAATTTTGTATGCGCTCACTTTTCTAGGAGGAGAACTGTCAAACTTGCCAACTAAACTTAGGAAACTTTATCATGGGCGGAAAACCTTTCCAAGTGTCAATTCCATAAAAATCCCATTACCTCGTAACCGGATTTATTGTCACAATGGCGCCGGGTTTGAATTCACGTGTTCTTGTGCCTAAGACGTTGTTAGTTTTTATGTAACTGGTGATTTGTTCCGTCAGAATGAAACCTGTGATTTCCGAGAAAATGTAGCGGTAACAGACATCGTAGCGCTTGCAAGTCGATTTACAGACATACTGAGGTTTACTGTTGCATTTCATGGAGTGAACGAGAAAACACAAGCATTTGAGATATCCAGTATTGCTAGCAGGTAAAACAAATAAATATTGGTCAGGGATCGAACGTGGAATCGATACCCGATAGGCGTCTTGACCGTTAGACCAACTGGTCATTGCGTTGTTTGGATTACGATAGGGGGATATTGGGACGTATCCCCACACGAACTACCCAATATTTCTATAAAAATTTCATAACTATCTGTAGCGCCTATTACACAGATAACTGCAATAATTCCAAGCAAACAAAATCAATTATTATTCTGGGTCTGTACGTGTATGTACGTAAGGATATGTATATAATATAGTACATTGCAACAAACATATCCTCTCTATCACCTCCCCCCCCACCCAAAAAAAAATTCTGGTTACGTCCTTGACTGGACAGATGCTTTTAACGTTATTGTTTGTGCGACGAAAACCTTCATAACTCCCGTGGTGAACATCAGTTGCTAACCGCGTATTTTTCAGCACGAGTGTCTTGGCTGGTTTAGCGCCACTTACAAGTGAATGTTTAATTTACATGTAGCGAGTTTAGAGCAAAATCCCGCCTCTCTCCGTCGACACAATTATACAATACAGCGTAGTTGTAATTCTAATGCCGGTTAAGTTGGTAGGGCGGAAGGGGCGGTTTGATCATTGCTGCGTTTTCTAGCTAACGAACAGCCAGGACTATCTCGTTAATGGTATCCAATCCACTACGACACGGCTAACATGAACAGGGATATGTATATATGCGTGTGTGTGTTGATGCAACTGTATCCACGCCCCGTCGGGCAGGCCACCTCAATTTTGCGCCTCCCCGTTGTTTCCGCAGTTCAACAACAGAACCCATCCCTACTACACATTTACCGCGAGGCGTAGATAGTTCGGTATTTATACATTTTAGGAATAAATGTTTTACTCACCGGTGGTCAGTCTCTGTAAATAACAGGCACAATTAACAGTATTAATTCACACATCAACTCTCTTAACAATGCGGCCATAACCTTATTACATTTCAGACACATCAGTTAACAAATAAGTTTAACACTAAAGCCGCCGTAGGAAACGTACCCTGTGCCTGATTAACCCGTCCGCTTTATCTTTCAGATGAACGTGCCCGTATAGGCATACTCATGATATCGACACAGTACCTGTAATTACGTAGCACAACGTGCTGTTGACGGTGATCCAGCTGCTCCGCCTCTGGGACTTGGAACTATATACACAACCTCTCGTCCCCGGCTTGGCTACGTCCATTGTCCACGTCGCGACGCCCTAACGGACACCTTCCTCGGGACCGTCGTCTCCTGGTGAACCTCAGGGAATTAGTAGGCATGGGCACGACGCCGTCGAACAATTTTGACATCGGGTCCGTGCGTAACTTGCAATCCACTTGTCTCAGCATACCGACGTTAATCGTACACACAGCCGGCCCTTTTATCCAAGTTACCCAAGTTTGGTAAGCAAAAAGTCGCACGTAAAGTTAGACTCGCCCGGCCTTCTGTCAGCCTCACTCCACACGTGGTTTAACTATCGCCACGGCCAACTCAACTGCCTCCGACATAGGACAATCGGCCCGGCCCGTCGCACTCCACGGACCTGCTACCAACCAGCACGAAGTTCCATTTACGACCTAGTCGTGCCGCTCGGCGGCTCAGACACACTGTGCGCGCCCCTAACGGCTCTCATATTAACTACAATCGCAAAGACTATCGGCAACCCACATAAACACAATAAAAACGTTAAAAGCAAACACTTATTAGAGACTTAAACAACTCAGTTTGTGTATATGTACATACACACTAGTTCCACTTTTTTAGCACTGAAAATAATTGTATACAATATAATTATTTAATAATATTATATTGCATTATACGTTACAATAATCATATGATTATATAAAAATTATAACAGTATTTCTTAAAATAAATTTAAGACCATTACAAAATACAGTAAGATTTCAAATATATTGAAAACAAGTTCACCAATTCTTTTGATAAAATTTTCTACTACCGCACAATTATTTTGTCGACCTAGTTTCCAAAAATAGTTCTGTAAACACATAAAATAAAAGTAAAATATAACGGACCGCTGAAGTTGATTTTATTTTACACTAAACTGTCTATCAACAAGTATTCGTTAGATCCACCTTGCCAGTCAGATTACAAAAACGTTTTATTGTGCGCTAACTACTGCACTCTCCAAGTCACCTTGTGCTTCATAACTGTATGTAACTTGCAACGTGTAGGTTGAACACTTCATAATCTTCTCCAGACACAGCAGGTACATTACGTCTTTCCGCCAGCTGTTCCTTCCGCCTAGCGTCAAAACTAACATTTACCATGTGTGAACTCGTCTTTTGGGGGTATTAAATCGATTCTGTGACCAGTTTGTGGGCCATAAAACTTTCTTTCTTCAAAGGTAAGGGTGAAAATTACTTAGCTGGAGGTAATTAAAGATACCATCGAGAATGCGTCTTATTACATTTATATATGTCTAAATAGGTTTCAATTGGAGATTTTTAAAATTTGAATGATCACACATACAAGATTAAGAAAAAAATAGACTACTAAACTGTGGTACATTACTATGTTGTTTATATTTTTTCTTATTATTGATGTGGGTGACAGCCATATATATTTCTTAAAACATACATAACTTTTGGATGAAACTAATTTAACAGGTTTTAACTGCGAAATAGCTAGTAAATAATATTACTTAGACTATCCCCGAATAGAATTGTTTCAAATGTATTTGTTTTACATTTGAGTTTTGAGCAAAAAAGAAGCTATGGTGTACTAGATGGGTTTTTCCCGAATGGTCTCTGTTAGCTTCGTAAAGTGTCGTTCAAATCCCAGCACTATAAGTTGCCAAAGCTTTGCCTTGCGCACAGGGCGATTTTGGTACTCAAGCTCCAATCAGTTCAGTTATTATAACATAAATTGACGTAGTCATGCAAAAAGGAACCAACACACGTTTACTCCAACTGAGATATTCAAGGTCAAAGTTTACTGTTTTATCTAAACCTTGTAAAATCATTTTTTTTCTGGGAGTATTTTTATCCTTTAAATACTACGATTTATTGCTTGTTATTTTTCTATGACTACTGTGGGCCTTCTCCTACTTCGTTTGAGTATATCAAATAAATCCTTTGTGAGTTGGTTTCTTTAAGCATAACTACGTTCAAATATGGTTTGTTATGCCGGTTGATATTCACCAGCATAAACTTATTATCGTGCAGAATAAGTTAAAACGTCACACCTTTAAATCAAAAGTCAAACCGTTTAACACCATTTGACTGTGTTTTAATTGACACGTGACGTGTTTTGGTGTATGGAAATTATTTAAGTAATTGATTATTAAAGTACTTTAATTTTTTAAGCGTAAGGAAATTTGCTATACATTTTAAATACTCGGCATCGTTCCTAACGAATACACTAAATAATTACTGTAATTACTAAATTTTCAATCGGTACTCGGTAGCAGTTTTCAAAGTCCAAACTAGTTATGTAAGCGCATGCGCAGTCAGTTGTTGCCTTAGTGAACCAATCGCAGAGTTCATTTTCCAGTCTGCAGTGCGGATGTGACGATACCGTAGCGACATCGACCCAACGACGACGTTTGCTTGCATGTGTGGGGCTATGATGCGATGCTCAGCTGACAGTCGTTTGTTTGCCTTTTGGCAGGGTTGAAAATTAGTGTTTATGGGTTGCACTGTTAGAAAAATTGTCTGTACAATTACGAAAAGTACAGGTAAAAGTTTCTCCGTGGATCATCGTAAATGTTTAATCTCTTCATAATGTAATACGACTATGTTTTCTGCCATGTTACATAACTGCCCGTAAAGTACGCAAACTTCATTATACATAAAACGGCCTTCTTTTAAAAATATAACTGAATTGATATATACGCTAACTTAGTTACACATAAAATACAGCCATCTTCGTAGTTATTACTACATGGTGACAAATATACTGAAAATTCGTTGTGAATGCAGTACAGCGTTCTTCGTAAATACTGCAGAAAGCAACCAGGTACACAGAATATTCGTTATGCATATATTAATTTTTCGTAAATTTCACTGAATGCCGTAAATATACGGCAACTTTGTTATCCATACAATTTTGCCTGTGTGAATAATTCCTATAATTATTCTGAAACTTCATGATATATTTAAAACTGTTTTCTTCATTAAGAAAATTTGGTCTTTTTAATTCAATATTGACCAAAAGATTTATTTTAATTAAAGTATTTTGTGGCTTTCTTTTCGTATTCCTGAGCAGGAGTCTGCTCAGACGAAACAGACATCATTGGCTGGAAAAAATTTAGTTTTGCTTTATGTTTGTGAATATTTTAAGAAGCCTGAAAACTTGTAGAAAAGGGGGATGACTCTACCAAAACTTTTCACTCAGTCGAACATTTGATCACTTGAATGCACCCCAATGCACATTGCCTTCATTTTAGTGTCTTAACCGCTAAAATAAGTAGCACTTATGAAACGCCAAGTATCTTGAAATAGTGTCATGGGTTCAAAGAGATATGTCACATGAGCAGTATATATTCACGTGACGGTAATATATAAAAGGGTTGACCAAAGAGGCTCTGCAAATGTGCAGTTTATGCTGGTAACTTATACCGTGAGATTTCAAAATTTGATTAAACAGTTATTTAACAAGGATTATTTATATGGCACACTTTTTAAACTAAGCATCTGAACAAGTTAAAAGTATATATATATTTATTTATTTATACACACATATGTACATATTTATACATATATATATATATATATATGTTTTATACATGTTTATATACGTAAACATACGTACTAGTCGGGCTGACTATAATATAGTTAGAAGGGAAGAAACCGTAAACCCCCATTCGTCTGAACCTTGGCTGGAAACCCATGCATCTGTTCGTATTCAACTCGAAATCTCCAGAATACGAAAGAAGTAATCTTTAACCAATTACACGTACAAACATTTTGAGAGGACTCAGGTACAGTAAAGATGCGACTTCAGCAGGTTAAGTGCACCGCAGCACGCGAAGAAATGTATTTGTTTGGAAGAAAAGTTTCCTGAAAATTCTTAAGCGACCCTACGTTACCCCAGCTCTATAGCTTCAAACGTGGTTTAGGTAAATAAAACTCTTTACTTGGGCCATTAATGTGTTTATTTTCCTGCTGAGAGTTGTGTAGTCTACTTTAAAAGAGAGAGGGAGTTCCAAGAAAGAAGCACTTGAAGAGGAAACTAACGGAGGTTCTTCTTTGCGTTTGTTTTCCGTTCGGAATTGTCGATCCAGAACTCTGCTCACAATGCTGGCTATATACGGCAGACGCTCGTGGGAGAATCTGGACTCTCGATGACAACTACTCGACAAACTTCAATGATATCATCACTCAGCTACACATGTTACAGCAATCAAGTTGTTTTTATGGTTTTATTTTATTGAGCTGGCTAGGTCGTTGCAAAAGCTCACAGACACAGGAACTGGGAGAGGAGTCAACACAGAATTCACCTGCAGTGATTTTTGGAAATCATGGAAGACTGTTAGTCAGAGCCGGGGATCAAACCCGGGTCCTCCCGAACCGTTGTGCCCCCTCGCTTGATCTAGAAGTTGATGTTTTGTTTTGTAAATACATCATTTCAAGCAGTTTCGAATACGTTTTCCTTCTTTGTCCTTTTCATAAGCCTTATTTTTGAAGTGAAGTGATTTTTACACTATGCTACATGACAGTGTTGCGTAATATACACAAGAAATTCACATAAATTGTGTGACTGATAAAACGCATTGTCCGTTTCTGTACGAAGTACTTGCTATAAGTTCACAGGATTACTTAACAGTGCCAACAAGCCAGCAAATATGTTCCCCTCCTTTCTGCTCCTCCTTCATGGAATATACATATAGTATGTACACTGAAGCTCTTAGGCGTACTAAAATAATGAACTCATCAGTGATCCGAACTTTATAACACTGCGGCTACGTTTATAACTTAATTAATATTCTGTTACCGTTATAAACTTGCTGCTTGAGATACTCTAGTCTCACTGTTCACTTGGAACAGAATGAACCACTTGACAATACCAAATTACTGCATTGAATTTCCTTTGCCCGTGGTTTTTAAATAGTAGAAGATATAGAGATGTGTTATTCGCCGTAGCACGGAAGTTCATGTAGTATTTTTTTTCTGTGATGCTCTATTTGGTGGCGATTATTATTGTATGGCCGCGTTTGTTCTGTGGGCGTCAACAGTTAATTGACATTTTTTTCTCGTTTTATTAATAGCTTATGTACTATGATGTTGTGCTTCATGATTTTTATAGGTCTTTATGGAGACTGTTTGAGTAATCATGTTCATTTCTTGATTCCTTGGTAAAGAATCTCTGTGCGTTTTATATACAAACATGCAAATGCCTCACGAATTTGGTGGAAATACGAAAAACCCTTAATATTAAGCTAAACTGATCAGGGTAAACTAATGTGTAAAGATTAATGTATAAGGAAGGTTGTGAACAACATGGCCAGGATAACACGAAGAGGATTCCAATGTCTACTCTGAGAGTTATAATACTGCCCCGAAATATTTCATACCAAAATCACTCATAAGCATCTAAATGAAGGTGAAAAATGTGTAAAGGCTCTTCACATTTTCCCCATTGTAACTATTAGTGATTATAGAGTGCAATGTATGCTTTAATAATTAAATCGTTTTTTTAGTAACTTGCTTATTTTATGTCAAAATAAACACCCCCTTCTACTCTAGTAAGTTAACCAAACACTTAAATGAATCAATACACGTTCAAAAACTGAAATTTGAATGAAATGTATAACGAGACGTTAAATTTTCCGTGTAAGGTTGTGATGACACGTTGAACTCGCTTTCGGAAGTCGTTTAATTCTCAGTTCTGGCCGTCCTGATTTCGGTTTCCCGTGTTATTTTTAAGTGCTCCAGGGGAATGCTGGGATGGTTTCTTAACAAAGGCGATGGATTATTTATTTCCGAGCTCCTGTAAATGTGGCAACTGGTGTGTCTCCGTTTCTAATTACTTCGCTGTCGATGTGGCGTAAACCCGTTTGACTGAAAATTCGATTAATGATGATTATGCAATGTTACAGTTCCTTGTCTATTGGGTCTTAGGTGGTACACGCTGTGCAGATAGTGTTCCTTTTTCATTACATCAAGCTAAATTACGTGGTGATGCTAAATATAAGAAAAATTGAAGTTAAGAACATTTTATCATCGTTTAACCACGTCATATTGAGCGCTGGCGAGAGTAATATGAAATGAGTATTGATAAAAGTCGGAATGCAAGAGCGGAAGACAAGGGAATACCTCGAAAAAAAACCCGCCGACGTCTGCTATGGCTCCCAAATGCAAAATTGGAAGAGACTCCGCTGATGGAGCCTGGATTGCATTGGTGGGAAGCGTGTGATCAGACCACTGCTGGGACTTGGAAGTTCTGGTGTGTCAGTTTTTGAAACCCGGAAAACCCTCGTTGCTTCACACGATAGACGTTAAACGGCTTAAGAAGAAGTACACAATGGAAAAGTGCCTGGAACAATTTGGTTAGTTCATTGTACAAACGTATATTTCTCTAATCGCTTTAAAAGTAACATAACATTTCAGATAGTGCGACTGCATAATGCGTGCGTAGGATCGCCCAAAATTGGAATGAGTAATGCATTATTTGATGAGCATATGCATATATGTGAAAAAGTAGAAAAAACTTTAAATTTTTGGTGGAAATGTAAAATTTACATTATAAATGCTGTTAGCTGATTTACGTAATATGCCTAGTCCGGGTGAAATTAATATATTTCACGCAACTAACAAATTAAACATAACTCCAGAAATTATTTCTTAATTATCTATTATCAGAGGTCTTCAACTCATGTGCTAAACATTAAGTTTGCACGTTGAGGTATGATCAGGGTGTATTCACGTGTCCGGTAAATAGTTAACAATATAGCAGGATGTGGCAACATAACTTCCTGTTTTAAAATGCGCGAAATTCAGGCTGTAGATGTTTTAGCGGGGCGGGAATGGTCTTATTTAAGAGGCGTTGGTGTAAAGTTTTGTTTCCCACAGCTGTCAATCCCCATCATGCGTTGGAACAGTGAGGAGCATATGTGAACATGTTGGAGGAGCTTTTTTCCCCTGCAGCTTGATGAATTGTACTTAGGGAACATTTGGTTCAACAAAACGGAGCAACGGCCCACACTTCAGGGGCATCGATGGCTATTTTGAGAGAACACTTCCCGGAGCGCCTCATCTCAATAAGTGGCGATTTGAAGTGGCCAGCCCGCTCCCTCGATTGCCCTATTTTGTTATTTGATATCCCGCTTTTATGTCAACCGTCCAAGGACCCTAGACGTCCTGAAGGCCAACATTCAGGCAGGAATTGCCAACCTATTTACTGCTATGCTGGTAAGTGTGATGAGAAACTCCAGAAATCGGCTTACTCAACAAATGGTTTAATTTGGGGGGGGGGGGCGTTACCTACCCGATTTGATTTTCAAAATTGTGTACAACCAAACCCCACCTATGAAAATGGAAACTTTCTGATTCACATAATGGGTTTTATTGCCGTTTTAAGAAAGGAAGTTATGTTGCCGCACTCTCCGAACGTAACTAATTTCAACTACCCATGGGTCTCACGGCCTGTACAGAGTTATGTGAACTTGGCAGCTGTACGTATAACATTCCACCGGCATTCGCGCCACCTCGAAGAAGCAATTTGCAGCAGTTGCGAACAAAACACGACCTTCCTTTTTCTTCCCCTCCTCGTAACCTCGGTTCACTCTTTCTTTCCCTTGTTCTCGGGAAAGTTAGCGTCGTGTGGGAACCCTCGTCACGGAAGCGACTCGTCTTGAAGTGCCGCATCTTGCCGCTACGATAGTCCCAGAACTACGGTCCCTAATATCAGACTTCACTGCGGTGTTGTCCCAGGGCGAACTTCCAGTATTCTGACATGTCCAGAGATATATTGCAGGCCCTGGTGCCGTTATAAGTTGGCCCGTCCTCGTCCATCAAGGACTTCTACTCTTCCTTTTTTCTTTTCCTCCTTACGCCAGATCAACTTACACACGTGTGCCAAAACACTGGACGAAATAATCTCAAAAAAACTTCAGACATGCCAGCTTTACAAGATGAAATAATTCAAACCTTCCCTTACAGTATTACAACGGGCCATGCCAGGAGAAGAGGGTTTAGTATTAAAAAATTAAGTGCAACAATATTATAAAATTCACTTACGGTTTATGTGTAATAATACAAGCTTCACGCAATTTGGGTAAATTATTTTGGCACTGAAAATAACCTGAGATGTAAAACTCACAATGGTAGTTGCTCGGCAGGTTTTTTTCCCCGAGGATATCCCGTTCCTCCGCCCTTTCGTTCTGTCTCTGCTTCATACTCACATCACATTATCCCTCCGCCAGCTCTGAAAACGTTTCAGTTTAAACCCCGCCTACATTGAGCAGTTGTGCACGCTAGGGGTTCAAAAGCGACGTAGCTATAAGGGGGGCCTTGAAGCGCACATGAAATACCGCACCGCCGAAACGAGCAAAGCGCAGAACTAGCGAGCAAGATTCCCACCGATACATTTTTACAATTGGACTTTAAGTGGGCGACAGTATAATTTTGCAGGCGGTGAGTTAGTAGCAGGGTTCAATGCACGTTTTTATCTTGAGTTTCACATACATCCGGTTAGTACATTTTGAAGTACGGCAGTCTGAAGAGGCTAAGCCATTCTGTTCTTATCCGAAGTGTTTTTTTTTTCCTCGTATCATTGGTGTAATGGACGCACGTGGAATAATTCCATTTAAAAAAACGCATTTTCCTGTACATTATAAAGCATTTGAAGTCTTGGTAGTATCTTCGCTTCTGTCTTCTTACGTATTCTGTGGCCTCTGGAACACGGGTCTTGCGTCTCGCGAAAACAGGCCGGTGCTAAGACGTCGTCGAATGTGGCGCCGGTAAACACAGCTGCCGAACTGCGACGCAAACACCGCCCAAGGTCTCGTTCACGTCGTGTCAATGTATTTTGCGCGTCCAACCCTGGCAGTGCGGGAAGCGCTAAGGGCGAGCCAGGAACGCGCATCACGCTATTCCGTAACCTCTAATCGCATATCTCTAAACTGGTGTGTAGTCTGCTCGGTGATAATTCGTCTCTCTGAGTGTGACTTTCAGTGCTGACACCGTCATGTTTGGAGAAATATTTAAGGAAAAGTTTCGTTGTACGGTCTATTTTTACTTACTTTTAAATTTTTTTAGAAGATTTTTCATTAAGATTATGATACAAAAAAATCATATAAACCCAACTTTTCGCAATTTTTGGTTGCGAGAAAAGAAGGTTTTAATATAAGTGAATGTGTATACACGAGTGTAACGTTCTTGAAATGTTACTCTTGAGCAGAGCATAACTCACGCACCCTGAGCAGCTATATAATTAACTGCCTGTGCAAGATCTATACATCACTTTGGCGGCCTAGGCAGGCGACCACCTTAAGAGTTAGTGCACCCGGCGCGTGAGACGTGCTGTAGCGTTGTACGGAAAGCATTTGTTCTTGTGTAAGCATTAACAATTTTTCCAGTGTTTTTACCTACGAAAAAAAAAAGACCCACTTCAGACTGTGTCCCTATGATTTTTAAAATACCGCTCGGTTATTACAAACTCGATTTCCGAACTCCTCAAAAGTGATAAAAATCACTTTTTACGTTGCTGTAGCTGAGAAAATATCAACCGTAATTGGAAAACTAAATAATATAAACCTGAATTGGACTTTACCTCATACTTTCCACAAATAAAAATGTTATGGTCACCGCTTGAAGTCCCATTCAAAAACTGTTTCTACGATAACACTGCGCGCTACACTGAAAGAAATATTTCGTAGATAATTTTCCCTGCAAAATTGCTTTGTAGTAGCCACAAAATAATTTCATGGTCGCCACAATATTTTAATGGCATCAACAAAATGTTTTTGTGATAACCACAAAATAAATTTTGGAGGGTAAATAACCACAACATATTTTGCCGCAGCCACAATTTTTTTTTTTTTCGTGTAATTTAGTACTTCGCGTCTAGAGGCGATGAGGTGTTTGACGGACGTGTTATATTCGACTTATTGCTATACTCCGTTTCCGTGCATCGAACGTAAAAAAAAACTAGCGTCCTCCACTAACTCGTAAGGGTGTTCAAGTGCGTTTAATACCAACATTTTTGTTTATTACGAAATAGTATGAACTTTGTAGAAGATACTTGAGAATACAATTTCATTTTACGAAACAGTTTTAACTCCTGTGCTTTTCTCATAACGGTGCGTCAAAGTCAATATTAAAATGTTACGCTGCCATGCAAATTGTTAAAATCAGTCGACTTACACAGACAAAATAATTCACAGTGAAATAACTTGCAAATTGTGACTTTGACGCACCGTTATGAGAAAACTATGTGAACTAAAATTGTTTCAATAGAGGAAACTGTACTCACAAGTGTCATCTACAAAACTAACACTACGTCATCAAAATATAAATAATTTGATTTTTAACGAACTTGAACACCCTTGACGTAGTGGGATTGATGATAACTTTGTGATAAAAATGGGATCCCTATATTAGACACTCAACTGATACTGTTTTAGGTTTGTGTAAGTTATGCAGTAATTCAAATATATTTTCTCAAAGTGAGTTCTACTGTACTTGTAGGATACTAATAGTGAACATTCTTGCAAATTTACCAACAATACTCTCGCATTTATCTCACATAGATAGTTAAGTAATGAAACACACCTCATCCGTATTATTGACCTTTCGGCCGAGTAATTTTATGCCTCAAATGACCAAAATGTTTGCATATATTTAACTTAAAATTATTTTTGTTGACTAAATAAAAAAACATATTTGAAAACGAACTGTCACCGCTTATGTTGGCTAAATTTTAATGCTTAATAGTACAATATTGTAGCCAAAATATTTAATCCACACAGCATTTTAATGAAATTTACCCTACATGCAGTCGGGTGGTCATTTCCTCAGTTGAATAAACGGCATCTTTTTAGACTTACGGATATAATCCATTATTTCTACTGCTTTTACGATTATTACTTTTTTATTCCTAAACGAGAGTCGATATCGAATAACTGTTTTACAGTTTTGTTAAGAGGCTGTGTCATCACTTTTGTTAATAATATTCATTTTTGTTTAATAAAGGAAGTGACGAATAACTGGCAACATTTCTTTGTAGAAACATTATATTTGAATATTGTGTGCGTATTATTGATCGGTTCTGGGAGTGAGTTAGTATTTATTGTTTTATGGGAGAAAATTTTTATCTTAAAATTTAAATTAGCGTGATTATTTCATAGTTACGCTTTAATTATTTCTAATACGATGCACAGTACGTAATGAAATGTAAAGTAACTATCTAAATCCCTGTTGCAATATTTTTAGTTAAATCTTGCCACATTTTTAACCAGGAAAGAATTAAGAAAAATGAATCGAAAAAAGTAATACGGGCTCTTAAAATTCTGCGTATACTACTTCAGTTAATTTTTTCAATGGTTTTAGTTAATTATGCAACTAAGGAAATATTCAATGAACTAATTAGCCAAATCTGTATAATTATTTGTTTAGATAAAATTTGAATACATAGTAAAAACAATTTTTATTGAAACTGTGCAAAAATTTTTTTATTGTCAACTCTTGTTTAGGAATACAAAAATAATTATAGTGAAAGCAGTACAAATAACGGATCGTGGCCTTAATGGATGGCAATCTACGAAATCGTTAACAATATTAAACTGGTTGGTACCGTGCTGTAATAAATTCTTGCTTTAGATTCCTTGAATATAAAGGACTTTTCCTGTTTGTAACTTATTATAAATTTATGTATATAATAGTTCTATTTGTTACAGTCGTACGGACAAGTTACTGAATAATATTTGTATGAATTAAGCTGTTTAGTTAAGCCAAGAGGTAAGAGAATTATTTCTGTCTTTGTTAGTTGTGAAAGTAGCTACAGCTCAAAGCATTTGTAAAACAGTCAAGTGGGTATACAGAATTCTACGTAATTGGGCGTACTTCGCTTTGAAGCACTGGCACGAATACGCCGTCTAGATATCATGTTTCTTAAACTCTCTTTTTTTTTTTTTTTTTTTTCCCCACTTACAGAAATATCACAGAGAAAAATAATTACTCACTTATTCGTATATTTCTTATCTGCGTATTCTTGGTCTCTATTCGCTTTTCCTTTATTATTGTTTTTTTTTTATTATTTTCATCGAGCTAAATAAAAACCCCTTCTATTCTTTTCACAACTTTCTTTTCCCATCTCTCTTTGCCTCTATTTTCTTTATTATTCTCGGAAATATTAAACTTTGTCAGCAAGGTTCGTTATTTCCATCGTAATTATCGTCGTTGATCGCCTATTATGATAAGTCCTTGTTAAACGTGTGTACGTTTTTCCTCAAAAGCGACGTTTCTGTTTTGACAAAAGAAAATAATATTTTCGTTTTTCAATCTTTTATCTAAAGCTCCGGTTACCAAAATATTACTAGCAATTTTTTTTGTGTGGACTTTTTCAGATGGAAAAATGAGGATAAAAAAGAGGTAGGGATTGCGTTCTGTACCACGAAGTTAATTTATATTTTATTTTTAACTGAAACAATTACGGATGGATGTATATATGTTTGTGTGTTAAAAATTACCTCTAAAATAATTATTATGTCTTTGTATGAACGATTGAAATCTCAGTCCAAGTCACGCCACTTGATGCTTGCAAAAGAAAATTCCTACATATCAATGCTTAAGATTGTTCATTATTACAGTTGAAGAGCCTCTGTTTATGATTTAAATTTTGCAACGATATTGCCTTAAGGAGTTTACATAATTAAAAGCTTAAATAAGTAAGAAGTGTACTTACAAAGTAAGTATTGTAGTAGAGTCGCAAAAATTGCTCGTGCAGAATAGCGAGATTGCTGCCTAAGTACAGTCGATAATAACTAACTTTGAATGTCGCATTTTTGCTGTACCGACTGTACCAAAAGCTATTGTAAAATACTTTTGGTAAAATAATGAGGAAATATTATTGCAGGACATGTAAACGACGCTCCGGTAGTACTTACAATTACAACCTTGAAATTTATGGCAAACTAAATTAACGTGTCTCGTATTTCGTTAAAACAAGATGGCGCTTATCGGGCGAATTACGTAAGAAGGCATCGCGGGAGTACCGACCTTTTCTGTGATTGGTTTAACTTTTGCACTAAGCAGTAACAGTTTAACTGTGTAAGTTTCGGTTTAAGCCTATATGATGTATGCAAATTTTAAGTTCTACTGCTTAAGTCTTAATGCTTAAGTTTTTAATTGTGTAAACCCCTTTACTCTCCTTGCCACCCCATTTTGATTTAAGGTTTCTAAGGGACTTTCCAAAACCTCTCCAGGCCACGGCCGTAGAAGAACAGGTCTGGACACTCGCCTGGATATTTGACCCCCTTGTTGTTTTGCTGTAGTTCGCCAAGTTACCAAGAATATTGTGTTTTATTGGCGCTGATGTTAGGGCGGACGGACTAAACTCCACCCACTTCCTTTCCGCTAAGATAAACAATCTATCAAAACGTATTTTTTATCAATTTACGAAATACTTTCTTCGCTCACAAATTTAAGAAAAGGCTACAGCAATCTTTATTTACTTTATAAATTTAACAATGGAAAAAAGTGGACTGAGTTTGAATCCGACCGCCCGGAAAACAGCGCCAAAAAGTACGACATTCTCGGTAACTTGACGAACTACAGTCAAAAAACAAGGGGGTCAAGCAAAATACATTGGTAGATAGGCGAGTGTCCAGACCTGTTCTTGTACGACCGTGCTCCAGGCAAATTCTGTGGACTATTTACTTGAAACATACCATGGTTGCAGCCAATAGTCTCGTTTGTAAAGACGTTACACGCTATTACCTACACACCTTCCGGCATAGTCCTTTTAAAAACTTTTTCCCTCGGAACTTTTCACACGTTAGTCAAATAATGGCCGTAATATGCCGTAATGCCCTAAGAGTGTTCACCTGGCCAAAATTTATAGTTTTGTATTTATACGACATATGTTCGGTTTTCAGACGTTACATGTGACTACATTTCCAGGCTTAAAAAAAATAACTTTTATAGTTTTCCTAAAGAGGCATGTCAGTGTCAGAATTTGCAAGTTACGGGAACATAGGAATAGCAAAACCAGATGACTTACTGAAATGAATTTATTTACACAGAAATGATACATTATGGACAATATGCTTAAGTATTTAAAACAATTCAACAAAATCATTTCGTATTTTTAAAAATTGCCGTAAATGAAGTAAACTGTCATTATTTTCAGATTTTATTTTAAAAAAAGTACAAAGAAATCTCATTGTGTACTTTAAATCTTGAACGCCCTTAAGATAAGTCTTGGCCATTGTCGAAATTCCACCTTTGATGTGTGGGAATAGCGTAGCGATAAGAGCCAGTGTCCCACGCTTGACGAGGAGCATACCGCCTCTATTCTCAGCGCGCCAAACTGGCGTGCAAGGTTTTCTTTGTTGTCTTTTTCCTACTGGACTTTAATTGGTGACCAAAATCATTTTATTTTTGAATAGTATGAAGTAATAAAGATCAACGCATGCCGCTCGCTTTGAAACTTACGAACTCAGGCAATATTTACAGAGTTACAGGAGTAAAAAAAAAGTTTTTAGCCATTTTGAGAGACCCGAAAATAATTTTTCTAACAAGCGTGCTGAATTTTGAAAACATAGAAGCATAATTTTAAGTGTGTGTTCTTTTCGTAGATAAACATAGTATGAATAAGTTAAGCGGTTCCGTGTAAAAAAAAAAAGAATACGCGTGACACGTTGCAACACCGTCCATGTGCCAGTCGAGGACTCCTCTTAAGGGGGCCGCCTACCCGCGCGTGAGAGGCTCAAATGCGACGGAGCTGTAAGGTCGACCGTGAAGCGCGCATCAAATGCCGCGTCGCCTCAGCGAGCCAAGCGCTGATTTAGCCTGCAAGCTTCCCGCCGAACGGTTTTTACTATGGGACACTAAGCGGTGACCATATAATTTCATTGGTGGAAAGTCTGCAACAAGTTCAGTGCAGGTGGCAATCTGAGTTTCACATACATCCGGTTGGTATATTTTGAAGTACGGAAGTCTGAAAGTGCCGTTTTTACCCATGTTGGAGGGCTTAGGAAAAGAATTTTAATATGCGTGGAGTCTTAACACTGATCTGAAGTTTGTTTTCTTTTCGTAAGCTGGCACATGGGCACACGTGAAATATTTTCGCAGAAAAAAACCTGTTTACGAACACACTGCATTTGAAGCGCGGGGTAGGCGGCCGTCTTAAGGCCATGCCCGGTAGTTTTTTTCAAGTTGGTGCAAAAAACTCAAAAAGTTTTCAACCAAATGGGTTGAAAAAAATTGAGAGCGTGTGAAGTCATACTATGCACAATTATATGTAGGCTTTAAAAAAAATGAGTCGTTTGCCAGTAAAAAAAAATATTTTGTGCCATTTTGGCTCATTTTCATGCTAAAATATGTGATACTTTGGGTGCAATAATCTAAAAATCCATTGTGTTCATTGCAACGGAAAAATTCAGATAGAAACTTTGATGTATTAGTGACAAAACAATGTAGCGATTTTGTGATAGAGATATTAGTTCATTTTGGAAAAATTATTTTCGAAATCACTGCAAAACTACCAGGCATGGCCTTAAAGTAGCCGCCTACTCATGCCGCCGAGCGGTGTCTACAGTTTCAGACGTTACAAGAATATTCGAAAACTGCTCAGCGTGCGTTAAGTGTATGCTTAGGAATTTCATTCGAAGAGCGTAACACACGTGTTACCAAGGTCCTCCATTTATCTGTTAACTTAATTTTTCCGTTTGCGATAATGGGTGTTTTGGTAGATTATTTTTTTTTTTCAACGAGGAAAATCTTGGTGCAAAATACTTTAAAATGTACGGGCGTATACAATACAACTTTATCTTTAACATTACGTCACAAATGATGGCGTCACCTCCGAACATATCACAGAGGCGAGTTGTCGGCAGGAAGACCGCACGCCAGTTCATTAACATGCACATAGAGTCTAGGGTAAAGCGTGAAGTGCGTGTCGTGTCCTCCTTATCACTTCCTCACTATAGGCCGTTCACGATAAAGTGAGCACTGAATTAAGTATTCTTTCAGCTGTTCTGCAGCCATCTTTACTACTTTTTATATTAAAACTTCAATGTAACTAAAAATCAGTGTAAACGTTTCAACGCTCTCAAAAATGAACATATATTGGCCCAATAAAACATATTTTTATTTAATTACTAGTTCTGCTGAGTGCTCAGTTTATCGTGAACAGACTATACTAGGTCTTGGACGTGTAAAATACGTTCACTCAGATTGTCATCTGAAATGAGACACTTGAAATACCAAAGAGAAAGTAAGAAAGAGATGCGCATGAGCGAACAGTGTGTTTCTTACCTAGAACTACTTTTTTGCAGTTTCCCACAAGCCTGCTTTAATTGACGTGGAGTTTGATTTTGAAACAATGGCGGTGTTCGATTTCAGTTCAACGTGCCCTTGATCACTCCCCCTTGAGCCCTAAGCCCTTGTTACCTTCGTTCAGTAGGCTGCGTTTTGTGAATTCTGATCCAGGGCTCGAGAAGGTTAAGAGTCCTTGCTGTGAATTCAAAAAGCGGCGTATGTAACGTCACTTCCGCGATGCACTTTTCAAGGGCTGGAAGTGTGGTAATGGCCCTTAGACCGCCAATTCGAACACAGCCAGTTTGCTGACTTTCCTGGGCTATAGCTAGGGACAGGAAAATTTCGCGAATTCAATGACCTGCGTGTTAGAATCAAATATCCTATGCATACTTAAGCCACGTCTATTCATTCACTGTCTGCTGTTCCACTGATAGCAGCTAGTGGACAAATGTATGGGGATTGAGTATGCATAGAATAGCGCATTCTAACGTGCAGGTCATTGAATTAGAGAAACTTTCCTGTCCCTACCTATAACGGGTTAAGGAATGTAACGAACAAATCATTTTAATTTTCCTTTCGTTTTGGGCGTTTATTACGGATTGATAAGAATTGCAGCCTATCGCGCTGCCTTCGATAATTAAGGTATCTTTTTAATTGCTATCAACTTGTTTTTAAAAATAAAATAATGCGGATTACTGAAGTTTGTGGTAAGCCATGCTAAGTTCATCCATACGCCGGGAACTGTTCGAACACGCCCATAAACGGCGGTTACAGTACATGCGTCTTCGTTTTCAGCAAGCCCTTTACGACCTTTCGGAGCAAGACATAAAATACCATTCTCCCCTCCCCATCCCATCCAACGAGGACACACCAGCATTTCGTTGCTACTCTCGCATGCAAGAGTCAATTTCCTCTCCTTTAAAAATGCGCGCATGCCGTTCGCATGGAAACTGCTCGCGGAGAAAGATCAGGCACTGTGTCGGCGATAAAGGAGTGTGGAGGGGCGGAAGGGTTGAAGGCTGGCGCGTAATCACATCTGCAGACTGTTGTAGGTTTCTCTCGCCTGCAGGGCAGATTACGTATAGCAGGGAAGGCAGTTCCCTCGTCGCCGGTACCTGCATGGCTGCCTCTTGCTCGCCTTGGGGGTGAGAACCACCCCCTCCCCCTTCTGCCCCCGATACAATCGATGGAAAATCTGCTTAGACCCTCAACCCTACACTTCCTTCCCGCTCCTGAAATCGTGCCACGCAGGTCTGCCTGCGAGGGCTTGCAAACGTATTTATACCCCCGTCGGAGACCAAGAACACACAACATGATTAGGGATGGTGATATATCGCGGAGAAAAATGAAATGTTCGCTATGCTTCAATAAAATGTTTTAATTTCAGCCGCTTTGATTTCGTTGTTGGCAGGAGCGGATCTAGGAAGGGGGGGGGGGGAGGACAGGGGGGCTGACTGCCCCGGGCGCCGATATAGAAGAGCACTTGGTGGTGCCAAAAACTTTACTTGGGAATGAAATGAAAATGAGTGTAACAAGAGACCAATATATTAGATTTTTATTAGTTTTGTATTTTTATTAATCTTGAACACCATGTAATGTTATAAATACAGTATTTATAATTAGAATACACACTTAAAACACTGTTAATGGTGCAGGTTTTTTTGTATTCCTACGAAAATTTTGTACTATTATTAGGGCCCGGTAGTTTTCGCGAAAAGATTTTCGCATCACTTAGTTTCAGTGCCTTACGTGCGCACCTGCATCTCTGTTTTGTGGTCAGTGATTGGATGCCGTAACATACAACGTCTGGAGGTTAAACCCGCAAATCACAGACGTGTTTTGTGTTGTGTCACAGTCATCCATGTACTGATTGGCACAGTCAAATGAATAATAATTCTGCACAAAAACACTCTGCCAATAATCATGAAGTTGAGCTGCAGGTGTACACGTAAGACAATGAAACAAAGTGGGGCAAAAATTTTTCGCGAAAACTACCGGGCCCTATTATTTACCCGAGCGCAAAACAACGTATACAATATACGTTTATTACTATTGGGTTGATTGGACTGATGGAAAAAAGGATGGAAAGGAAGGGGGGGAGCAATTCACAATTCTTGCCCCGAGCGAAGGAAAGCCTAGATCCGTTCCTGGTTGCTGGCGAGTCCCTATTTGACTGGATCAGTGGTGGTGACGATGCGCTACCGCTCAACGTCTGTGAATAGTTTGTAAACAGCTACAACATAGCACACAACAGTCGTCCAATCATACAAGACACAGGATGCTACACTGATTTGAATAATACGTTGGCTAAAATTTTTCTCGCGATTTTACACCACCTCTAAACAGAGGATGATGTTTGATCGCGGGAAAACTTGACTGTTTTCTGGGTTTCAACGTATGTTTAGCTTATCTAAAGCTCACTGGCTTTACCTTGTACGTAAAGCTGTTACCCTATTATACTGAGCCAATAAGAATCGCGCTAATGCGGTAATATTGCTTGTTACTTGTCGGCAGGCATTTATGGAGTGTCAAACGTGTGTCACCCAACCGGACATGTTGCGACAAAAAATTTAAGCGACATACCATCGTCTCTAAACATGGTGTATCTCCCAAGCCCATCCTTAGCTGAATATGTTCCTTGACCTTCCTCTATACGAAAATCTTTCCACCCACCCCTTCATACGCGTGACCGCCAACGTAGCGTCAACCGCAATTGTTCTGTTCACGTTAGATAAATGGGCATATGCAGCCTCGATTGTACGATCCCTCCTTTGGCGCTTACGAGAAGTTACCAGGTAGGTTTGATCGGCCATGTCACCAGGTTTTGTCGACGGTTGTGTTCAAACGCATTACGAGCACTCCAGGAGGCCAATTAAATATCGCTTTTTATCGGTGCAACGCAAAATTTGCTCCTGCGTTGCACATTGTTGCTCTGTAACGGAATTAAATACGCACACACATGCGATAGAAGACCCATTTTACTTGCTGTACACTATCGCCGCGATGCGTATGTACAAATAACAGGTAGAGGTACTTAATCGGGGCTTACTGGAATTCAAATTAAATACACTGGTTCAATAGTTTACAAAATGCAACAACAGAAGCGTAACTATTATACGTTAACATTATGTTTCATTTGTAATATCCGTTTCGTGCTTTTTCCTTCAACGTTTTAAACACCATGCATTCACTTTATTGGGGTAAGTTATGTCTAGTGCTTCTGCTGTTCTAACTTTTTGTTTTCGCGCCATCCGGCGATGTAGTGTTTTGTCTCCAATAACTTGCCCAATAAGTCATTAGCTGCTTCTCGATCTACTACTGGTTACACACACTTGAGAGGATGATAAGCCTCTGTTAGCAGACAAAACTGACCAAATTTGTGCGAAAAAATTGTACACAGGATATTAGCTGAAAAAAACAGCCAAGTGAAAATGAATACCTACACATAAAAGTATCGAAGAACGATGCACGAAATAAATATTGCATGTAAAGGAAATACGTTAACGCGTACCAAATGTGTCATAGTAAAATCCTGACTGGCTTACAGGCTTCAGGTATAACCTGGTGATAGTTAAACGCTGCTCACGTGACCGAGAAAACCTACATAACTTCAACTAGTTACTTTTAACCGCCTGTTGTGTATGCCAGTGTCAGTACTGGGGTTACTTCAGGCGCACAGCAATGTTTCTGGAGGCCTGGGGCCGAAAATTGTATGGGGCCTCTAATGTTGGAATAAAAATTATTATTTGATGTCAATTGTTTTATTGAAAACATAATTAATGCATATTTATCAGAAACAACATCGTACAATTTCTTGCATATTCTTACAGTAATATAAACATAGTAACGCTTTTAATACAGATGTATTTTACAGCTGAAAATTGAAATAATCTAATATTTTCGTCAGAGCTTAGGGTAAGTGGCTGGGACCTCATTCAGCCTGGAGTCCAGGGCATTCTGCCCCTTCCATCCCCCTCCTCCCTTGCTACAGCGCTGGGTTTCTGGGTTTATTGAACGCAGATACGTTCCATAGGAAATGCAAAACGGCGTTATGAGAAGCAGCACGGCCGTGCCTAACAGACAGCCGGAATGGTGATTGAAATGTACTTCTCATGTGCTTAGCGAATGAAAACTCCTGTTTATTTTCGATTTCAGAGTCATCGGAATTTAATTCGGGGGTCGGTAATATCACATTTATTTAAAGAGGGTGAAATTCTTCAAGATTATACATAACACTCTTTAAAACAATTTAGAGCATTTTTGTTGTGATTATAAAAATCGAGGCAAGATAAAGACAATGAAGTTTTATGTGTATACAGTATGTTCAGAAGTGGCTGTATTATAAGGACACCACGCGAATTCTGGGTTAAACAGGAAACGAAAATGTTATTGGCAAATTGGTGTACGATTACATTTTACCCGTACAATGTGCAACATAGCACTGAGTAAGTAAACAAATTTCACAGCCTGTAAATAACGAATAGCCCGCTTACAAGATATAATTAAATAATGCATGACTTGATAAATAAGGAGCGTATTTTATTACGGCTTGTTCCTATAACTATACCAACTCAGAATGTTTTTATGAGTGTAGTAAACCTCAATATACGCACCAACAGAACTTCCCGTTCCTTGACTGCGTTTGTCCCATCTCGTGATCGACACGTACGTGAGAACATCGTCATTTGGTCGTCATTTATAGCCTAGCTGAAAACTACTCCTAGCTCGTGTAACATATTTCAACCACACGGACCAAAGCAAAGCGCACACGTGAGCCTATACTGTGTAGTCCACGTGTCTGGTGAAAGAAAAAAAACTACAAAAACCTCAGGCTATAGGTTTTACCAACTTTCTGAGCAAAAATTATTCAGTAAAGTACTTTTTATGACGCCAAAATTTCGTACATTTAATTGCGGAGCATTAGATTACGCTTAAAAAAATGCATACGTATGGGTCAATGTTTGCTCATAAAGTTGGCAAATATCATTATCTAGAATTGTTGGTTTGTAGTTTTGCCATGTTGACTTTCCAAAACTTGTAAATTGAAAATGATATTAGCGTTTATCAACCACACCCGCTTCACGAAGACGACCGTGAAAGTCCTTGTGTGTGTGAATATATATATATATATATATATATATATATATATATATATATATATGCCAGACTGTCGTCACTGTTGATTTACTTAATTTCAGTAATTTTTATTTCAAGTACATTTTTGTACATTAACCGACGTATATTACTTGGCTGACAGTTTTAAATTAATATATGAAACTCTTTTATCAGTTTGGATTGTGAAAATGAGTAAAGTAAATTTCAAAACGATGTCAATTTTCGTGAAATTTTCAGTGTGACCTCGTTTTGTCTCACAGTGACGCTGTTATAAAATCATTGCTTAGCTTGAAAAAATATTATGAAACCCAAATATATACAAATTCGAATATTACCAAACAACGGAATTAGTGAACGGTACAATGATCCCTTTACATTCGCGATGTTTCTTCTCCATAACTACTATGTTCGTATGATATTTAAAAGAACAGTGCAATGGGAGTGCATGCCTGGATTGAGGTTCCTGGGGAATACTCCATTGCGAAATAAATGACTGTCAAAGAAAACTAAGGATAATTGAAAAAAAAAAAAAACATAAATAAGCAGAATATGCTTTAGTCAACAGGATACATACCCAACTTAAATTTAAAAAAAAAATGGAATCGGGTCAAATAAAACAAGAAACAAACAGATAATAAATGAAAATAGTAAAAATAAAAAGAAACCCAAGTTAACATATTACACAACGATGAAACGAAAAAAAAAAAAACAGTAGATATTAGACACGAATAGAAAAACAACAAACAACACACAACGATGAGACGAAACAAAACACAGTAGTTTTTCAGACAGACGGTAGGTATAACGAACTTTCGGGAACTTAAACTTGGGTTCCTTTTTTATTTTTATTATTTTCATTTATTATCTGTTTGTTCTTTGTTTTATTTGACCCGATTCCATTTTTGGAATTTTGTGTTGTGTATGTATCCTGTTGACTAAAGCACAATCTGTTTTTTTAGGTTTTTTTATTATCTTTAGTTTTCTTTGACAGCCATGTAACTAAATCTAGTTACTATGTTCATGCAACACTGCCTTCAACAACCGGAAGTGCCAAGACTATCGCATAAATACGGATATTAATTTTTGTTGGTTGAAATGAATGTCTGCAATACACGCACTGCCACAGCGTGAATTGACTCTTGGTTTAGAGCTGGATTAATGTGGCCGCCTGCTAAGGGCCCCGAGCTGTGGCCGTTACAAAATTATTCGTAAATTGCTGGAACCTCTCGAATGATGCCTGCTTAGGAGTAGCATTCAAATAAACCTTACACGTGTGTATATCCATTTCATGTTCACCACTACTGAAAATATATTTCCAAGCGGCCGAAAAATTACGGAAAGTGAGTGTTCTTTCAGTCCTTTTTAATTATGAAAATCTTTAAAGGTATAGCTGTGTAGAATACGCCTTTATCTTTAATACATCATAAAATGATAGGGTCAGCTCTGAATGTCTCATAGAGGCAAATGTCGGCGAGAAAACTGTACGCCAGTTCAGTGACTTGCGCCTAGAGTCCAAGAGGAGGCGAGATGCGCGTGCTGTGTCGTCCTTACCGCTTCCACACGTCTAAGCCACGAACGCTTAAAATACGTCCACACAGGCGACCACCTTAATTTGTATTTAAAAACATTTTCTGTGCTCGCTCTTCGCAGAAAACATCTACACTGTATTCAGAGTAACTGCTCTCTTAATATTCTTTTTCCCTAAAAATTACAAGGAATTACTTTTACAAACCTTTGAAAACGTATAAATATTTTCCTTGAAAATTATTTGTTTGTAAAATTACAAGTAGTTTACCAATATTACGAGTTTTCAGATGTTTATAAAGTATATTGTATATACTTCACGTTGCACGCACCTCGTATTTTGCCGGAATTCTCGTGTAATGTGTAGACTTCCCCCTCTGTTTATGAGCTGAGAGCATGTAGTGTTCCTCGGAAGCTTAACTGTTATTAATGTTCATTCCTAGTGCACCTGTGCCGGCCAGCAGAAGAGCACCTAGAGTATCAACTATACAGATCCCCCTCTTGAAGGTGAAGGGCTGAACAATATAAAGGACTCTTCTGTTATTATATAGGAACGTTATGTATGATTTTTTTACATATTTGGCTTGTAATGCATTCTGCTACTTGCGTTCGTATTAGCCTTATAAAATTAATGTAATTATGGCTCTGGCTGCATTATTTTGATTTTTATAAAATACTTAGAAATTGTAATTGCAGGCAACATATATTTTAAATCAGAGTAATAAGTCCAGTCATGTTAATAGTGGAAGGCGTGCCGAGAGATGGCGTTGGCCGGCGGGTTTTTTCGGGGATCTCCTATCTCCTCCACTCTTTCATTCTGCAACTGCTTCATACTCGTTAACGCTGAAAATCTCGCATTTAAACACTGACCTAAATCTCTGTCACTTTGTTTGTGTACGTAATACTAATGGCAGTGCAGTATACGCACAATAAATCAAATAAATATTTATGTCTTAGGATTACGTAAAAATTAATATTACTAGAATTATAAAAGAATTACCTATCAAGTAAAGACGCAATGCAAGTAACTATAAATAGCAGTACTAATCAAAACAGTCGTAATGGATAAAAATTCCTTCATAGGTCAGAAAACACAGAGCACAGCCTCTTTCATAAACAAAAAACACTACCACGTGTATTATCGTTGCGACTGATTTTTCTCGGCACAAAATTTCACTTCGTTAAAGATCCCGCCGAGTGTGAATGTGGTGTAATCAAATGTCTACTAATAATGTTAGCAGTAAAAGCGAGCAGCGCGCGTCATCGGAAAATGGACGGGGGAAGAGGCAGAAAAGCGAAACAAAATCGTATAAACCAGGCGAGAAAATGAGTTTATGCGCATTATCGGAGGATCTTGCGAAAGTCGGGATAAAAAACGTTTGCGTCAGTGCTGATTTAAGCAAGCTGATGCGTGCACAACTGACGGATAAAAGAACGCGGGGAAATAATTTGTAAAACGCTCGCCTTCGTAGTTTCTGAACCACTTTATAGCACTTAACAATTACTTACGCCTGTACGCAAGTTAAAAATTAAGTTATGATTAAGCGAGATGTTACATTTCAAACCATGTACTAAAAGTGCTCTGTTGCGTTTTGAAAATTATGAAAATAATATTCATGAGCTTCAGTTTAAAATTGTAATGATTGTCAATCGCAATATCGGTATCAGGACTCTGAAGGGATCTGGCTTCACTTCACACCGTATTGTACGTGCGTAATTCTTGTAGTCTATGCGTTATTTACATATAAGTGGACAGAAACTCACCTTTGTTTGTTTTTGTTGTAATCTTTGACAGAACTGTGCAATGGGAGTGCACTGATTGCGACTGATCGCACTCGTGTTCCTGAATCCTGTCAGCCGCTACCTGATGGCAGACACAAATTCCAGTTCCCGAAACGTCGTTATAATGTCTGTCTGGAAAACGACTGTGTTTTGTTTCGTATCATCGTTGCGTCGTTTGTTGTTTTTTTATTCGTGACCCACTGTTAGAAAAATTTCCGTGAAATTACGGAAAAGTACTGGCAAAAAATTATCCAGAAATCTTCGTAAAGTAACAGACACTCAGTTTTTTCTTGATAACGGAACCCTCCGTAAAATAATGGACAATCTGTTTTCAGCAAAAAATTATTTAATTTCTTTAATCTAATAGCACCCCATTTTCCATAAATACTACGTTTCCTTATTAACTGTGTGCTATCGAGATTTTGACGAACTATTTAGTAATCTGAAAATTTTTTTATGTTGCTGGGATTCGAACCCACTGCCTTATAATTATCAGGCAGAAGCTCTAACCATTTTTTTTTTTACAAAAATGCTTGGTGCAGTGGTGATGCGGAAGCTTCCGCATCACCACTGCACCAAACATCCCCCCTTTAATGTGACTTAATTCGAGTGACCCCAGCACTTTTTGTGAGACAGTTTGTATAGTGACAATTTTTGAGACCCAAATGGACAAACACAAATTTACACCCAGCCAGACCTGGGAATCGAACCCAGAACCCCCCGCACCAAAGTCGGCCGCTCAACCAACTTTTTTAATTTTTTTTTTTTAAATAAAATGTTTGGTGCAATGGCGGTGCGGAAGCTTCCGCATCACCACTGCACCAAACATCCCCCTTTTAATGTGAATTAATTTGAGTGACCCCAGCACTTTTCGTGAGACAGTTTGTATAGTGACAATTTTTGAGACCCAAATGGACAAACACAAATTTACACCCAGCCAGACCTGGGAATCGAACCCAGAACCCCCGCACCAAAGCCGGCTCTCAACCAACTTTTTTTAATTTTTTTTTTAATAAAATATTTGGTGCAGTGGCGATGCGGAAGCTTCCGCATCACCACTGCACCAAACATCCCCATTTAATGTGACTTAATTTGAATGACCCCAGCACTTTTCGTGACACAGTTTGTATAGTGACAATTCTTGAGACCCAAATGGACAAACAAACACAAATTTACACCCAGCCAGACCTGGGAATCGAACCCAGAACCCCCCGCACCAAAGCCGGCCGCTCAACCAACTGAGCCACGGGGGGGGGGGGGGGGTCGGCCTGAGCCACAGGGGGGTCGGCTTTCCATTGAACCACAGCGACAATTTATGAGTATATGAGTTCCATGCAGTGGTAAGATATCAACTTTATAAGAGACAACTTTTGTATTTGACATCCAGGATTCATAGTGATTATTAATAGCCTACCACTTTTTTTTAAAGAAACACTGTAAAATACGCTTTAAAATTGTAGAAACATATTTCCATGAATTTATGGAAAGTTACTGTCAAACATCCGTAACCTTGCAATACGGACAAATTTCTGTAAACAAAATATTACGAAAGTCACTTAAATAAAATTACAGTACTTTTCTGTAAATATTTTCGTGAATTTATGGAAAATTTTAACAGTGTGATACCTAGTGTGTTTTAGTTTCGTCTCGTAATTGTGTCGCATGCTAACTTGGGTTTCTTTTTTGATTTTTGAATTTTATTATTTTCATTTATCATCTGTTTGTTCCTTGGTTAATAGACCCGATTCAATTTTTTGGAATTTTTTGTTGTGTATGTATCCTGTTGACTGAAGTGAACTCTGGTTATTTATGTTTTCCTATTATTTTTAGTTTTCTTTGACAGCCATTCATATCAGAATGGCGTATGTCCAAGCAACTAAACCCAGTCTTGTTTTTGTGGGCTTGTGCACTTGTTATATTCTACGGTTTTCTACTACAAATAAAATCTATCAAACGTGTACAATCAAAAATATTATTTTCAGAAACTATACAGTGTTACTTTGCAAGTGTATGAGCTATAGTCTTAAATTCCATACTAATGGAAATTATCATATGTGATAGAAATACACGGAAGGTACAGAACACGATAAGCACGATCTACAAAACGGCTTTAGCAGCTCTCCCGTACTACAGATTTTGTCACCTTTGTATGGGTTTGAAATTGCCATTTTTGTCTGCATTTTGAGGATATTTTAAGAGTATGTGATGTGACATTAAATCAGCTGTAAAGAAATTAAATCACTATCAATATTTTTTTTCGTGTAACTTACATGGGAGTTTGGTCGTTATAGCTTGCGAAATTCAAATTTCAAAACATTTATTCAAACGAAAGTCCGACGTGCTTTTTAATGATAAATGGGTCTAAATTGAAGGTAATTATTTCTTTAAAATTCACTTTTTTTTTTTTTTTTGCTGTTAACATTGAGGTAAATTTTAGGTTTATTACTTCGATTATTATCGAATAATATACTACAGACAAAAACTTTTTTCAGAAAACTTCTGAAAGCTGTTCTGGTGAAAGCAATTTTTACGATGGTTTAAAGTTGTTTCTTGCCTGTCATTTTTAATTCTTGTAGATAAATGATGTTGACTAATATTCATAGTAATTTCTTTGCCGTTTTATTCAAACTTGATAAATATTATATATATGACTTCTACTTGATATAGGACCAAGAAACACAAACTGGATAAAATGTGTTAAATACATTTGAAGGTGTTTAAAGACTTGCGAGCAGCGGGTGGATGACTTCCAGCGTGTGGAGCTAGTTGGGGACAGAGTGTTCGCTACCAGATATACTTGGCATGTTTATTACCGCCTACAGGCTCCAAAATAACCGTCCATATTAGTCGGCTGCAACAAGTCACAATAGTAGGGACTAGCATTCGAGTATCGTAACGAACAAATTCGTAGGTTCACTGGTATCTAGTCCGTGTTAAACAACAACCTGATTTTTTACCGAAGACGTTCGAAGTAAGCTCATCTATGGCTACAATTTTCACTACTCTAATTCCAACTTCAGAACACTCGATGTAGCACAATTTTAATTTTTAGTCATTGGTACCTCTGCAATTTTTCTTTTAAAAAGAATTGTTTGAGGTTTTTACCATCGTGAAATGCTCCATGGTGGATAGCGTACAAAATCTGTAGAACAACACTTGCCGTTCGGCATTTTTAAAACAAATTAAATACGACACTGTTCAATTAATATGAAATGTGCATCGGTACGTTGGAGTTTGACATACAAAACTACGAACAGTAATGGCGGTTCAAGAATGAATGATTAATATTGAAGACAGACTTTACAGAATTACCACGTTCATAATATAATTTTTGTTCGGTATAATCTTCGGTTAAGGATTCTATTTCCCTATCGCAGCTACGAGGGCCTGGCTAGCCTACAAGAATATAATATGTGTGTTTTAAGTGTTGGCGCTGTGTTATAGCATTCATTAAAATAATTATTATCATTAATATCTAAACTCTTTGACAGTGTTATCAAATACACCAAACGCGGATAGCTTGTAAAATTATGCGAGAACATTGATTGTGCTTCCGCATGAAACCAACCGATAACGGCACATCATGTTTCAATAACTTCAGATTGATGCTGCCAACATAACAATGTTGAGAAAATTGTCTTATTTGGATGAACAACTAGTTGTCAATTGGCACGACCGAAAATAAATTACTAAAACAAAAACAGCAGTATGCCGAACATATAAACAATTTAAAATTTATGTTAACAAATTAATACTAACATAAATTTATTCAGTTGTTCAACCTCATGCCGGTAGGTTATTTTTTCGCACACTTTGTATTGGTCTCTATAGTATTTGGTATTATCAAGGGGTGCAAGAACAATGCTGACGGCCTATCTCTGTTTGGTCAAACTGAACGGCTCCATATTGCATCACATCACATGCGATGTCCTATATTATATGTATGTATATATATATATTTTTTTTACTACAGTACACAATTCCCTATATTCGCCTGCAGTGTGCTAGCGTTCACGTTGGTCATGTAACAAAATAACATCGTAACAGTCCAGTTATTATATAACGTGTTTGGTTATTAAGTAATGCTTAAGTATTTCATTCACAAAACAAAAATGTTTTGTACCTATTTTGTTGACAAGAAAATAAAAAAGTAAATGGTTTGTCATAAAGAGTCAGAAAGAAAACATTTATGTTGTCGAATTATATAAGCAATTTTATAATATATTCAACATTAAATAGGCAGTATCTGCTAATTGGCTGTTTGCTGTCACAGTGCTACCACGCGATTGGACATGAATTTAATTTTTCCAGGATATGTAAAATTAGTCAAGGGCCAATTATGAAAGTTACACGAAATGACACCTTTTTTTATTCCAGTTTATGCCCAAAACAATACGCAAATGTTTCAAGTTTACTAATAATTTGTTGGGCGGAACAAACATTACACACACACGCCTAAATGGCGTACTTTGTCGTGTTGGAGCCGCAGAAATGAAGTATCTACTGACGCACGCGCCTTGTGTTGTATGGCTTCTACACGCAAGGCATTAACTGGCGCACAGAGTTGTCGTCGTACCGCTGGAAACATGGGATTTTAAGAGGATTCCCTAATATTGAATTCTTGAGAAAGCTGTACTAGTGTACAACGCAGAACCTTCGATTAGTTTGTGTATTTTAAGTGGTACATTTTCGAAAAAAGCTGTACGGAAAGGCCGTTTATAGTTAAGTTGGAGTTCTTGCACATTTTACAATAATTGTTTGAAATGATACAAAAAAATTTTTTGGCAACCAGTTTCCAAGAAAAAGTGCAAAATATTTTGTAAAATGGGACATGCCACCTAAGTTACTAGTGTTTTACATGTTATATACTGTTCATAAACATTAATTTCCCTATTTACCATGCATGTTTTGAAATTTATACCACTTTAATGACTTACGACATTCTTATTGTAATGCCTAGACTGACATGGGTAGTTCGGGATACAATGTTCACTTTAAAAACCCTAGTTATTATTTTCCTGTCAGACTGTTAAGGGATTCCTACCACTTTTTAATATAAACCAAGCAACTTGTAACCGAACTCAAAAGTTAAGGAACCTCCATGCCTGCGCTTCAAATACGTTGCAGCGAGTTACGACAGTTCTTTTATGACGAAACTATTCAACGCTCATTGTATTTGTATGTCTACGAAAAGAACAATAACGTCAAACTATGTCGCTATAGTTTTAAAAATTCAGCATGTTTATTAGAAACATTTTCGGACTTCCAAAAATGGCTTTTCCAGGCTATATCTGGAAAAAAATAACAGCCGGATTAAAAAAAACACAATTATAAAACAAGCGTAAGACTTTGAACTATGTTAGCCACAAATAAAATAATCTGGTCACCGCTTAAACTCCTATAGGGAAAAGAATAACAGTAAAACACTGTTTGCGCGGAGAGGCGATAATGCATTAAATACGTCGGCGAGCAGCAATCTTACCGCTCCTGCCTCACACAAACAAACGCAGCCTATCTAGGAAGGCCCCTTAACGTGTAAGGTCATAATGAATAATATTTGTAAATTTTTATTCAACACAAGATGATCTTTAAAAATGCTCACTTTGCCGCGAACAACTTATAAATGTTTTGAGATCAATTCAAATTTTTTTTTTTTTTTATGGTTAACTGTGTAGAATGGGGCGTGATAGAAGAGTTTGGATCACCCTTATTACTTCCTCCGTTCTAGAACAAGGACGTGCAAATGTAATGTCCAGTCGAGTGACCACGTTAAAATTGTCTCCACGTTTTCAGCTCTGCTCGCGAATTCTTCAGTAACATTATTTTTGGCTTCCACCGGAAGCGACGCCTCGTAGCACCAATTTTTTTTACTTTCTTTCTATCATTTTCTCTTCTCCCCCCTCCCCCTTTTTTTGCTTGCGCCACATTCACCGTCTCGTTCGCGGTCCCTAAAATACATTTCGTATTTATAGAGTGTTTTTACGAGTTTGTGAAAAGAAAATCTCCTCCCTGCCAACTGAAAGTTTTGAGATCTGCTGTTGAAATGTTTTACGGGCGAAATGAATATGCTTTAACAACGTGCGAGGTTTATGAAACTTGACAGTTTAAAACACTCTTAAGTGTTTACATTCGGGGGCAACTTCATCGGAAAATGTTTCGCTTACGGAAGTCCGCGAAAAAGTTTGCTTGTTTAATTACTATTTGCACAAAACAAAACTTGCAGCTACTCATGTACAAACTATATACAGGTCAGTTTTTTGTTTCCATTTACATATTATATATATATACATATATATACATATATATATAGTGCCGTATATGCCACGTAATAGTTCACCTTTGTGTGATACTGTACTAGGTCGTCTACAATATGTACAGAGAGAATGATAGATTGTTACATCTCAACTGAAGTGTGAAAGGGCGCAGGTTTGGTCATTTAAAGTGTTTGGTTTAAATATTAAGAGGAGTAATCGGCTGTTTTTTTTTACTAGCTAGAAGTAATAGACTGAGAGAGTTGGGTTGGTGGTAAAACAGTCGCCACGCATTCAAGAGGATCCGGGTTTGATCCCCGGCTCCGGCCATCCTAATTCCTCTTTTCCAAGGTTTTCTAAAATCACGCCAGGACAGTGCTGGGATGGTTGCTTAAGGGGTATTGATCCCTACCAGCTTGGATTTATCGGTTTCTTCTCGATAACTTCTGTTCCAATCGATGTATCAAAAATTTTGTCACGACAGGGCATAGATACAAAATTAATCGATTTTCTGTAATTGTGGGAACGATAATATATTCATTATTTTGCAACGGGAAACAGCTGAAACGGAAAAATTGCTTTATTTACGGGAGCGACTACAGAGGCCACAAAATTAACAGAAACAATGCCGTATGGATTCCAAAACGTGAAAGAAACAGTAAACTATGCCTTGTCAGTGTGAAAAAAGTAAAACAATGTATCTATTCCCTGATCTATAAGAAAAACGTAAAGCCGATCTGACATGGATCAATCCCCCTTAACTAAGGCCGTGGCCGACTCCTGACCTCTTTCCCCCCGTGCACATCAACCAAGGGATCGCGGTGGCCGAATAGTCAGAATATTCGCCTCGCACCAAGGAGATCCGGGGTCGGTCCCGTATTTTCTCATGTGGGAATCATGCCGGACCGTGCCGCTGGTCGGCGGGTTTTCTCGCCGATCTCCCGTTTCCCCGTCCTTTCACTTCAGCGCTGCTCCATACTCACATCAATGCACCCTCTTACCAACGCTAAAGACATCGATGTTAAGACCTCGCTCTAAGTTTTACACTTGTTTCGAAACTATTTTTAGCGCAAATTAATACATATATCAAAAATTCATTCTTTTAGTTTCTACACTTATATATCATCATTTGTATCTGATTTTTTTTTTCTGTTGCAATACACCAAACGGATTTTTAGATGTTTACCCCTGAAATATATATTTTGTTGCCAAAATAAGCCAAAATGAAGCATTTTTTTACTAGCAAACTGTAAATTATTTTTAAAAACTCTTCGGCAAATTTGTGTATCGTATGACTGTACACAGTCTCAAATTTTTTTCAAAAACATTAGGTTAAAAAATATTCCGATTATTTGCAATTGTTTTAAATAAATGAAAGATCGAGTCCTTAAGGGCGTTCTCGTGGGAAAAAATACATAATTTTATATTTGCCCGACATAATGTTCCTTGTATACACGTTACTTGTGACTACATTTTCCACTTGTAAACATTTTTTAGCTCTTATAGTTTTTCCATAGCAGAAAGCCTAAGTCAGAATTCGCAAGTGACGGTAACACAGTAAGAACGAAAACCAAATGTCTTACTCGAATAAAATAATTGACGCTGAAATGAGATATTATGGGCAATTTGCTAAAATATTTAAAACACACGACAGTCTTCTCGTATTTTAAAAAATTTGCCAAAAAATGTAAATTGTCATAATTTTCAGAATTTTTTTTTAAAAAGTAGAAAGGAATCTCATTGTATGTTTGAAATATTTAAGCCAATAATATCTCATTTCAGTGTAAATTATTTGATTCGAGTAAGACACTTGGTTTTTGTTATTACCATGTTCCCGTTAACTTGCAAATTTTGATATTGTCATGTCACTATGGGAAAACTACGAGAGTTAAAAAAATGTTACAAGTGGAAAGTGTAGTCACAAGTAACATCTGTAAAGCGATCACTATGCCGTGCAAGTGTATTTGTGCCACGTGAACGCCCTTAAGGCGGCCGCCTGCCTTCATTGTAAAGGATGCAGGATGATAGCAAAACATTCTTTTCTAATAAACTTCTAAACATGTTTCCTATGTTGGTGTTTACGAAAAGAATAAACACTTCAAACGACGTTGGAATTGTGGTTTCTAAATATTACGTAGAATAGAAATATCATTTCGGAGCCCCTCAAAATAGCTAAAAATGGCTTTTTCAATCGATTATTTCTAAACAACTATTCACGGGATTTGTGCGAAACTACGATAGAAAGGTGTATTGTATTTTGCTTATAACTTTCCACCAATAAAAAATGGATCACCACTGAAAGTGTCAATCAGGCGAGTGAAAATATCACTCACTTATTCACATCTACCAAGGCCACTTGCTGACCGAAGATACGTAAAAACAAAATTAATAAAATAAAAATTAGGAAAGATAAGTATTATGAATGATACAGGTGCGCGTCAAGAATAAGACCGTTTTTCTGGGAAAAGCCTTAAATTGGCCGGCAGTGTTTTAGTCCTTTTTTTTTTTTTTTTTTTTTAAAGAGGACTTTAACCGATGACCTTACAATTTTATATTGGGAAAGTATGACAAAGTCAAACTAAGGTTATGAACTTTTAGTTTTGTGAATGAAATTTCTATTTGTCCAAGTACAACAGTTTGGAAAACCGTATTCATTTTTAAGGACTCCAAAAACAAGTTTCTTAACACAGACATACATAGCGTCCTAAACACACAGAAGCATGATTTTTTAATTGTGTTGTTTTAATTCGTTAACATGTAGGGAACAAATTTAGTACGTTTTCTTGGGAATCAGACACGGATACGCCGATGATGACTTTTAGGGGGTGAGCTAATTTCGAAATTTTAAAAAAAGATTTACGTACACCTAGGCTAACTTTTCTTGCTAATTGTATTTAATCGTTGTGGTTTTGCTAATATCAAGTGTTTATTATATTTTCGTGCCAAACTGTGACTTTCGTTTTCTAACCGCCACTTACACTGTTCGAGACTAGGGTAAATAAGTTGGATGAGAAGCCGTCAAGCGAAATTTCGAACACGGATAAACTGAACTCGGGTTAAGGAGGATCAGTACCTGCCATTTTCGAATTCTACAATTTTATCTTCAAGTTCCATACAATGATATTTATTAAAATTCTCTGTCTGACATGGCACAGATATTGCCTTTTTAAGCGTTAAGGAATTGCCACACCTTCACTACATTGCTTAGATTTTGACCAGTAACCTTCCGGAAGAAGAATGGAAGTTTTTTGTATGGATGGTCACATGTATAGTATAAGAAATAGTAGTCAAACAATGCAAACTCAATGTAAACTCTTCCCTCTGCCTTGTCGAATCGAATAACATTATAGAAAATTTGTATGCTAAATTTAATGCAGAAGTTCTTTATTCCAAAATGACGGATACTGATCCCCTTTAAATTTCGAACACCTTAAACATGAAAATTTGGGCTGACCTACCCTTCCCTCGAGAATTAAAAAAACGCATTTTGTGATAAAAAAATGCACTGTGTGTCAACCGGCACGGCGTATGTTCGCAACGCACGCACGTGTCTAGTAGCGGCCGAGAACGACGGACGATGCGATGCGCGCCAGAAGACCAAGCTACCCGGCCGGCCGGTGTGGTGGGCTTTCTGTCGGGGGAAGCTATTGATTTTCACAAACACACCACCCCACGCTTCAGTCTGTCGGTGGTCGTTCAAGGGCGGGGGGAGGAGCGAACAAAGGGAAGGGGTTAACACCCCCGTCTCTCCTTCACTCTCTCTCTCTCTCTCTCTCTCTCTTTCCTTCACTCTCATCTCACCACCTCGCAGACTGGTCTTTGGTCCTGCTCGGCTGGGATGACGCCAAGGTGCGATATGGTGTCGGATGACTGGATCGCCGACACGGCCGCAAACGATGCTGCCGTCGGGAACGGTTGGGCAGGAGGAAGGGAGGTTGTGGAGACGAAGAAATTGGACATTGACCTGATACGTGCCACCAAGCCAGTGAGACTTGAGCAGTGTTCTACTTGGTAATACATAAGGCCTCTGGCACAGTTGTTGTTAATGGTTGGTGTGCAAAACGTAGGTTGCCACACTGGTCGGTTGTATATATCACACAGATAATGTGAGCAGATACAAGCTGTTCAGGATAAATTGAGCACTCTTTACATCCAATTTTACTATTTCAAATACGAAAACTTCCTTATCACTTAAAAATAGTGTAAACATTTCACAACTCTCAAAACTTTACTTCTAAAGCCTTAGTAAGTAATTGTTTCTACTGTAAGTTGTGAAAAGTGCTCACTCCAGTATAATACATTTCAGACATAACTTTCAGTTTTATGCATTGTGTTTGGAGAAATTAGAAAAGAAGTGTTAATGTTTTACGTCAGCACTTTCATACCTTGTCCGTATACTGCAATTTGATTGGTTGTACTTGAAAGTTCAATATCTCGAACTTAGGACCTCGATATTTAGTTTTGTAGTGGTTTCAAAAATGTTTTTTTACATGAATTAATACATATATAATTAATTCATCTTACAGTATTAACACTTATATATCATAGTTTGTAACTGAATTTTTCTGTTACAATACATCAAACAGTTTTTTAAGATTTTTGCCCATGAAATACCACAAATTTTGTTGTCAAAATAAGCCAAAATTAAACAAAGTAATTTTTTGCTAGCAAACGGAATATTATTTTGAAAAATGCTTTGACTGTATGCAGTCTCAAATTTTTTTTCAAAGTATTTGGTTAAAAAAAATATTCGAGTTATTTGCAATTGTTTGAAATAAATGATGTATAATGACCTTAATTAACACCAACAACCACAGGAAGTGAGAGTTTAAATGCTTTCGTGACCAACGCCAGCATGCAGTTCTGCCATTACGCATTTAACTTTCCGTCGTCGGCAACAACCACCAACTACATCAACAACGGCCATCAATTGTTCCAGAGGCCTAAGTAGCACCTCTTAGTTGTTTGGTTAAGGTGGCCGCCTACCTAGGCTGAAGGGCGATGTGCAGACCTTCGGTCATTGCAAGATTATTAGGAAACTGCTCTACGCGTATGAGTGACGTCTATTAGGGATAACATTCAAAGTACATAGCACGTGCCTATGTCCATTTAAAGTTCACTACTACGCATTAAAGCATATTTTCTCGCGGGCAAAAGTTGGTGTTTTCACGGTCCTATTTAGGTATGGAAATCTTGGCGAAGATTATTTTGAAAGGTATATGCGTATGCAATACACCTTTATTTTTAATACTGCATCATAAAATGATAGGGTCACAACTTAATGTCTCATAGAGGCGATTTGTCGACAGCAAGATTGCAACGCCAGTTCAGTGACCTGCTCCTAGAAGAAGCCGGGGTGAGACATGATGCGCGTGGCGTGGCGTCCTTATCGCTTCCACACATCTAGACCTCAGAGAGGCGCAAAATACGCCTATACAGGTGACCACATACGGTTCAATTGTAACGCTGCGAAGTGACCGTGGTAGTGTACTGCACCAGTCCACGTATTGCATTTACAATAAATAGTTTTCTCGAGTTATTTGGCCAACACAGTATGATATAATTCATGCATATCATTATACAAATCACTCAAGCCAACATTTACTTTTAAAAAGTCTGGTCTTAAATGGTTAGACACAGAAGTACGCCAAAGACGGAGCACGGTTTCTATAAAAATTTCTATCTAGAAATGTTTTTTATAAGGAACAGATTGTCGCCTAACTGGTGCTTGAGGTGCGTTACAGAGTTATTCAAAACAAAAAACAAAAAAAAAAAAAAAAACTAAAGAAAACACGTTACAGATGATGGTGAAATGGGTCACCTAAACCAGCACTCAGAACGCATGCTGTAAATACTATTTCGAAACCCTCCAACATAATTTAAAAAACGGTCCGTGGCATTGGAATTCGTCGCGTAGTTCGTCCAATAAAAAGGTAGTGTCATTGCTTGAAGTTGTGTTCAGGTTAGTCGCCCACGGGAAGCCTACAAGCCTGTTTAGATGTTTAGAGGCTTGCGCATAGTGTCTATGTGACACTTGATACTAGGACCAAAGTCACTCTTATCGCTTTCTTGATTCCAGCCCTCAGACGGGGATAAAAGCTCCAGGTGAACGACCACTTTGAGTAACAGTGTAAGAAAAATGTACCAGTATTTAGCGTTTAAAAACCCAGGCAAATTATACAGAAACTTATTAAATCATAAGGGGAACTAGCACGTTTTTGCAAGATTGAATTGGGTCAATTTTCTTAAATGAGGGGAATTATATTTAGAAAGAGAGAGAGAGGAGACAAATATTTTATTCATCGCGATGGTGTAAAATCGCGAGAATGTTTTCTGCCAGCGTATTATCCAAACCAGTGTAGCATCCTGCACCTTGTTTGATTGGAAGATGGTCGTGTTACATGGTGTATCTGGTCACAGACAAATCACAGACATTTAGTCGTAGAGCACCAGAATTATCATTAGCCCAACATCATTAGTAAAGAAATAAAAGCCGCATAAATTAATACATTACATTGAAGCCTAGCTATCGGTTAAAATTTCTCGCGATAAATCAAGATCCCCAGGACTACTCTAGAGGGGGCATTGCCCCGTGCCCCTTATTCTAGGAGATCTCACTTTTTGGATTAAAAAATAAGAATTTATAATTTGAAATAAATGGGATTTTCTAAAGCTCCCATTAAACCACAATGTTAGCTGTGCAATATAATTTTAAGTATACAGAGCATGAAAAGATAACGACCTTGATATTCTGGATTGCCAAAGTCAGAGCTATGACTAGGGACAGGCATTTTTGTTGAAAATATTTTTGCCCCACTTTGTTTCAGTGCTTTACGGGCACACCTGCAGCTCAACTTCATGGCAATTAAGTATTGACAAGAGTCTTTTGTGCCGCAATCAGTATAAGGATAACTGCGACTCATCGCATCTGTGATTTGCGGGTTTAACCTCAAGACGCCTGGTGTTACGGCATCCAATCAGTGACTACAAAACCGAGATGCAGATGCGCACGTAAGGCACTAAAACAAAGTGCTGTAAAATCTTTTCAAGAAATTTCCAATATGCAGCTATGACAATGCAGCTAACATGTCAGGAAAATATGAGGCTCTACAAGCACACAGAACCTCTGCATCTAAAAAAGGACGGAGGTTTCAGCTTTATGCTGCCCGGGCCTCACATTATCATATAGTGGCCCTGTCTGAAGATCCCATCTATTTGGTAGACGTGTTTCGGAGTTGAATGAGATGCTTGGAAGTCAGGAACCCCGACCAAATATGTCGATGTTTGCGAAGAGGAACGAAACATCATCTCCGTGTTCCATCCGTCCGCGAGTTAAGTTCCCTCCACCAGCCGGGTAATTTTGTTTGGTAGGAAGGGGGCAGGAGGTGGTAAAGGCATATATCGTAGACCTCGCAGTTTCCATTACGCTGATGAACAGACGTCACTGTAGATAGACGTGACAAGGCAGGAAGGTGTCGCGCTAAGGAACAACTCCGGGAGAGTCGTAGCAGGTGTTGCACCTGAAGCACTCTCGTGACAACCTGCCGTTACCCCCTACCCCCTCTCACGATATACCACCACCCGCTCTCACGCTACGATAAGAGACTTAACAGGGCCGTAAAGTTTGATATACGAGCCGTGGAAGCTGGGGTTTATCTCCGAGCAGGCTGAGCCGCTTGAGTGTGATCCACCCGTCAAGTGGGAGAGTTGGGAACACGCCGCATTGCCAAGTGCATACTTCAAGGGCGCTGCATACCACGCGCTTCACATACGTTGTAGTGTACGAGGAAATACGGTTTTTACGAAACTATGCCACATGCGCCAATTGTGGCAATGTACGGAAAGAAAAAAACACTTCGGACAATGTCGGAATGTCATTGTTAGACACCATGCTCATTAGAAGCACTGTTTAGATGCTCTCCAACACAGCTAAAGATTGCCTTTCCAGACTGCCGTACTTCAAAATATACCTACAGGGTGTGCGTGAATCTCAGAAACATGCACTGGACATTTTTACAAACTTATACTCTGTTTCACGTAAGTTTGGACAAATCTGACAGCAAATTATGGGCAATAATTTTTAATATGTGATATGTTGCACAATGCAAGACATTTTTATCTCTAAAGTGAACCTGAGATGGCCATTTCAGTATTTGTACTGCAAAGTTGGTCTTATGTTGCTCCACAAATTACAAAATATTACACTTTATTGCTCATAAGTTGCTATAAAATTCATCCAAACTTATATGAAATGGAGTATACCACTAATACAATTGTATGATCCTGTAGTAAAAACGGATCCTCGGGAATTATACATGCAAGTTCGCCCTTTGTCTCATTGTGGCGATGCGGTATTTAATTCTCTCTTCAAGGTCATTTATGAGCATCTAATGCGCAGATAGGCGGTGCTCTTGACCTTCCTTAGCTTAAATATAGCGTAAATTAACACTTAAAACGTTACCAAATTTGGCCGGAATTTGAAAATTCTTCTTTTTTGAGCAAATATCTTGCCAGCCTCTCACCCAGGGGATCTGGGTTTTATTCCCGACTCGGTTGACCCGGAATTTACTATGTTGGAATAGTACGGGACGATGCCGCTGATCGACGGGTTTTCTCGGGGATCTCCCGTTTCCCTCACTCCGGCGCTGCTTCATAATCACATCATGTTACCACTCACCAGCGCTTAATATTTAGATGTTAAGTGCTGACCAAAATACCTTCATTCAATCAACAGAACTATAGACCATTCACAGCAAAGTGAGCACTTCAGCTTCCACTAATTTCAAAACTTCTCTTAATAAGAAGCTACAATTTGAAATTACATTCACAGATCTACTACCACCTTTACTGGGCACAAACGATTGAAAGTTTATTGTAAATTGCACGTAGTAACGGTTTAATTTTTCCAATAGATTGATATCAAAAGTGCTCACTTTATTGAAACATTTCAAACTCAGTCACTAGTGCGATTCACTGGCCAGCAGATCTTCACTAATCTGTAGTTCGTTTGTTTCACCATGTGTTTGTCTTCATCGTGTTTATGAGAAATCCTCGCTTGGCGCGTGGACGGTGTTGTAGCGTACCAAGCATATTATTTCTTACTTAACTTATTTTTATTTCGTTTATCTACGAAATGAACATACATTTAAAACTATCCTTCTGTGTTTTTAAAAATTTAGCACACTTGTTAGAAATAATAATACTTTGGGTATTCTCAAAATGACTAAAACTTTTTATTTATTTATTTTACTACTTCTCCCCTCAGAAATGCCACCTGAATTCGTAAAGTTCAAAGCGAGACGCATGCGTTGGCCTTTACTTAATGCTATGCAAAAATAATAAAATTTAACGGTCACCGCCTAGTGTCCCATTGATAAAAATACTTCAACAAAAACCTTGCACGCCAATTTGACGCGCTGCAGATAGAGGCGATGTGAATCCCATCGAGCGTGGTACGCTGGTTCTACCACTCCGCCGTTCCTACGCGTCAAACGTGAACACATGACCAATTTTTTGTACCCTTCGACAGGGAACAAATGTATGTTTACACAACTCTGTGAAACCTTCACTCATCGCCGATGATACGAGTTCTCTTTGATGCGTCTAACTGTATCGCCTGTACCGCTTCTGGCATGCAGGGCGGAACTAATTTTGAGTACGAACACCGAGCATGCTCATTTTTAGATTCCCCTCTTTCTCCCCCTGTTTTTTTTCTGCTTCTGGGTGAACGTCACAAATGCGTGAAACGACGCGAGGCTTGACCGATAGTGACTGGGCCATCTCAAGATGAAATAGATTGCCTCGCAGTCCGACGAATTCACAGAAGATGCGGTACGACAGCTGAAGGATGCTAACGAGAAGTGAAAAGCCGTCTCCTGGCGTTTGAGCTATGTGGTTAGCTCACTGTAAAAATTATACCTTTACAAGGGAAATCCTTCGAGCTTACCAAAGAAATTCCTTGTCAATCTACAAAGGTTGTTCTTGTAAAAATAAAGAAGCACATCTTTGTACAATTACAAGGTTTTAATTTCGTAAATATATACATTATAAAATACACATCTTTGTACAATTACAAGGTTTTAATTTCATAAATATGTACTTAGTATTTTTACAAGACCAACCTTTGTAGATTGACAAAACAACTGGGTTTCCAAGGTTTTTCCTTGCAAAATTACATAATAATTTAGAGTATGTAGAATACATAGGGATAACTTTCTCGTTTGAATTTGTTAGCACGCTGGCTTATGAACAGAAATTTTTCATGATGTGTGAAAAATTTGTCAGGAAATTTTCCTTCCAAGTATAGGTTAAGAAGCGTCCCTAACATATCTTTTCGGACGTAAACAAGATATGCTAATATGTACGTGTTTAAACTTACAATAGGGCTTGACTACTTGTATAAATCATAAACACAAGTGTTTTTGTTGCGAAACTTTGTAACAATTTTCCAACACACTGTTCGAGGAAAATAAAACGCTATCCAGAACAGGGTTGTTAAATACTTAAAAAAAAAAAAAAAAATACTACACGCATTGTAAACATTGTTTCTGAGTCCCTCATCGTTGCAATAAATTTACTATTGGCCGTTTACGATAAAGTGAGCACTGTATAAAGTATTATGACGGCCATTTTGCAGCCATCTTTACTATTTTTTATATGAAAACTTCCATGTAACTACAAACCAGTGTAAACGTTTCCACACTCCAACAGTTAACATCCGTTGGTCCAATGAAACTTATTTTCAATTGGAACAGACTATCCGCCATATTGATATGTGAAAAAGTGGTCTGTTACCATAGCTACGTACATAATTTCGCTGTGGATTGTCCAACCATAACCTCATTCCTCAATACCCCTACGAAACAGCTGATTGCACTCAGTCATAATTTTAAGTGAATAAACTAAGTCAGCTTGACCTCAGTACAGGCCACGGCCGTAGAAGAACAGGTCTGGACACTCGCCTGGAAACTTGACCCCCTTGTTTGGCTGCAGTTCACCAAGTTACCGAGAATATTGTGTTTTATTGGCACTTCAGTTAGGGCGGTCGGACTCAAACTCCGCCCACTTCCTTTCCACTAAGGTAAACAATTTATCAAAACGTATTTTTTATCAATTTATGAAATACTTCCTTTGCTCACAAATTTAAGAAAAGGCTCCAGAATTCTTTATTTACTTTATAAATTTAACAATGGGAAAAAATGGGCTGAGTTTGAGTCCGACCGCCCGGATTACAGTGCCAAAAAGTACGACATTCTCGGTACCTTGACGAACTATAGCCAAACAACAAGGGGGTCAAGCAAAATACATTAGATAGGCGAGTGTCCAGACCTGTACTTCTACGACCGTGGAATAAACTAAGCCAGCTTGACCTCAGTACAGGCTGCTAATGCTCAATCTGTATATGTCTCTTATCCCTGTGCGTACTAATGTCAGACAACCCTATTGATTGCCAAAACAAAATTCAATCTTCTACACGATTTCACTTACCAATACCAACCAAATGACGTTTCGCCACTAATCGGGACATCATATGACGAAGCCGGAGACACAGTTTTCTTTGGGCAGACGCTATCTAAACATAGCAGAAAACATAATGCAATACACGCAAATACACCAGCGTGAATGCACCTGACAAATTATAGGTTATATATCCGGTATAGTGAAGAGCTCGACTTCGGAACGAGCAATACTGTCAAATCCGTAGTGGGGAGGTGATCAGCGTATGTTACGTTTACAGCACCGTAAACAGCGTCAATAGGAACTAAATTAGAAACAAATCCCTATCTTACACCGCTTGCTTGAAAAAAATATATATTACAATAAAACTGTTGTTTGTAGACTGATTTATCTTGCTCATATAAAAACACAATTCTTAAAACAGAGTTTATACGGAAAATATTGCACTAGGATGGTGTTCCCGTTCACACTAGTGTTACGCTTCAGTTGTGGGTAAGGTTAATTATAGTATAGGCGGTTCGGGATAAAGTGAGCACTGATAAAAGCCCTGCTAAAGTTCTATTTCCAGAAAATGTGTATCTTTCCGCGACAGGACATGTCTAAACTCTCTGGACACGTCACTTGATGGTTGCGCGTATAAGGTAAATTGTGCAATCAGTATAAATAGATACAGTTTAATTAAAATAAGTTTATTAATTATATAAAATACAATTATGTCGATTCCGGTTGCTTTTTGTTTCTGTATTGTTGTATTTAAATAGGAAAATACACGGAACTATATTGCGCAGTTTCGCTGCCAACCATACAAGCAGTAAGGCAACTATAGTTAATGTTGAATTATATGTAGTAACGGCTAGTGATGTTTTTCAAAGGTTGAATTTGTAGTGTTCACTTTATCCCGAATGACATACACAGGTCAGAGAGATCAACGTTAAGGCTGTTCAAGGGCCTCGGGCATGTAATGAAAGCCAATGTAAAGTAAGGAATTCATAATGTATATGTAGCAAGTATGTGTTTAGTACCTATTTAATAAAGTTTCGGGACTAAAATAGCTTTCGTTTAATTTATTTTAATGAGAATGCTGTCCTAATATAATTCATACAAATCAGAACTATTTTCTTTCCTT
>PNEQ01050675.1:0-32113 GCA_003012365.1 Medauroidea extradentata
GGCGAACTTATGCTTGACAAGGCGCCACCAACACAGTGTAACGTGTGATCACCTACCTGACAAAGCGCAACCATCACAGTATGTCTGGCGGACAGCTTCCTGACAAAGCTGTACCAACACAGTGTGCCGGGCGAACTTATGCTTGACAAGGCGCCACCAACACAGTGTAACGTGTGAACACCTGTCTGACAAAGCGCAACCAACACAGTGTGCCGGGCCAACAAAAACCTGGCAAGGCTCAACCAACACAGTGTACCGTGCGCACATTTGCCTGACAAGACGCAACCAACATAGTGTGTCGGGTGAACATATGCCTGACAAGACGCAACCAGTAAAGTGTGCCGGGCCAGCAAAAACCTGGCAAGGCTCAACCAACTCAGTGTACCGTGCGCACACTTGCCTGACAAGACGCAACCAACACAGTGTGCTGTGCGCGCACTTGCCTGACAGGGCGCAATCAGCACAGTGTGCAGGGCCAACAAAATCCTGACAAAGTGCAACCAACACAGTGTGCCGGGCCAACAAAAACCTGGCAAGGCTCAACCAACACAGTGTACCGTGCGCACACTTGCCTGACAAGACGCAACCAACACAGTGTGCTGTGCGCGCACTTGCCTGACAGGGCGCAATCAGCACAGTGTGCAGGGCCAACAAAATCCTGACAAAGTGCAAACAACACAGTATGCCGGGCGAACATCTGCTTGGCCAAACGTCACCAACACAATGTGCTGGGCGAACTTCTGCTGAGCAAGGCGCCTCCAACACAATGTGCAGTGTGAACCAACTGCTTGGCAAGGCGCAACATAACACAGTGTGCCGGGTGAACCTTTGCCTAGCCACTGCGACAACTGCGTGACCTATACGTACAATAAAATAGCATTTTCTTATTTGTTACAATTTTTAATTAAATAATGTTCACAAATAAGCAGCACTCATTTGCGCACAATTCGCAACTCTTTAAATAATTGCATTTTTTAGAGTTTAATCCGAACGTGTTCTATTCCTGCTGCTTACAATATGCTTATAAATATCTGCCTGTCATGCGCAAAACTGTTCTCAAATGATTTAATCCACCCTTCAAATTAAAACATATCGTTACGGTTCTCTCTCACTTAATGTAATTTTTCCAAATCATTCAGCTGGTGCACTTTTCTTTCTTCTTCTGGTCCCAGTGGTTTTATCAGGTGGACCGACTTCAAATCTTTATTTACGTAGACCGTACCAAACCGCATGTATCCCAGTCTTGTTTGTAGCGGGCTCACCTGCTAAGAGTTCTGATCTGTCGGTACGCAAGATGGAAGCAGTTGAACGCAATGTGACAGAAAGTGATATGTATTTTCTAATCGCGGTGGTTGGAAGTGGTTACTATATCACCTATTAACAGACACACAGACAGGACAGGTTTGCCGATGAGGGCGAGAGGCCTATCGAACCTCTATGAAACCACATCGTGGACGTGTCGTGTTTTTTAGGCGTACAATATCGTTGTTTCTTCACGGAAACTGAGAATCGTCAAGTCATTCCATAAATACAGAACAGATCGTTGACTCAACTCAGCTGGAATCAGAGAACTTAAAGACATGCGTGGTTTCCTCAATGGGTAGAGGGGACTATAGTCTTCCAGGTACCTTCTAATCAGGAATTTCAACCACGACAACTCAGACACCGAACCGCGGTCGATATAACAAACGGCTGGAACTTCACGTCTATCCCCGGAGTACCTGCGAAATACCATGCGTCTGAGTTTTCACCACAGATGTCATCAGTTCATCCAGAGCTTCAGAAACCGTTCGTTGAATCAACATTGCTCGTTATTTGCTTTACATGCCACTACTGTATGCCACAGTTGTGATACACAATTTGTTTGTAGAACACGTAGCATACTGGAGCACATGTTAGTCAAACAGATAATATTCACTGTGGGTTTTTTCTGATTATTTAGGGGGTTACAATTTGTCCGTTTTTCATCTTCACTTCAGTATCAGCTCTGTGAACGTTCGGAATTTCCACAAGAAGGTGGAGATAGATTTTACTGAGCGAGATTATATATTCGTGACATTACTCTGTTATATGGGTCGTATATTGCCCAGGGTGACAACACAATAGAATGGGAGCGTGTGATTATTGCGGGCCGTACTGCACTACACTGCCACCTGCGTTTTTAACGTGATGTGGACGAACCAGTGACCCACGGGTGACTAGTCTGCCTTCCTTGACACTAAACTTCAGAGATGAACCCAAATATACATACGATACCATGCCGGTACATCGAGATTCACAGTGTTTGTTAAAATTAAATCACTACAAGTGCCATGGTTTTGTCTGCGCGCTGTCCGATCGTAATTATCACAACATATGTGATAGTCTTGAAGTACTACGTATCTGTCATAACAATCGGTCAGCAAATATGTGCTTTTATGAAACCTAATTAAAAACAATGACAACCTGGATATCGTACTAAAAGAAAGCCAGACACTACTTGCCTACGAAAATGCATAACCAGAATTTTACGACTGTTCTAAATGATTATAGATAGTGTAACATAACAATACTTTTAAAAACATCGTAAACAGTATTGAAAAGTTTGAACAAAAAAAAAACAACATACTTTCTTAACTATCCTCTGTATCGTTGAGGTGTATTTAATAATAATATTTTCCAGTGTATTTAAGAAAGATTACATTGTGTATTACATTTAACCTTATGTTGAGCAATGCATATTTATCAATGCAGTTCTCTTTTCGTATTCTTTTTAAAAAAACTGACATGTAATTGCATGATGTGCTTGAAACGAATATGTTCTAGTTACGGCAGTAATTATTAATTTATTTCTAGAGTTAGCATGTTATTTGAACACCTGCGTGAGTCGGCAACAGTAGTAAAGTGGATGACCCATGGTAGTTCGTCTCCGTTCAGCAAAACCACTCTCTATATTTGATGAGTCAAGACGGATTGTGCTAATTTCTGCGTGGTGATAACTTGTGAAAAAATTATTCGGAAAATTTTTTTCAGTTTATCGGTTTAGTAAATTATAGTGTTGTAATACCACCCGAAAATTACACTGTAGAAGTAATTTTCAGTTTTATTTATAGTATATTTTTGGTTCTGAACTATATGTACGATTGTTTTGAGGTAATTTCCTATCCCAAATTATTAGTTACAATTACGTACTATACCATACAAAAACGCAGGTATGTAAAGTAGTTCGGAAACTGGCATATCAACTTACGAAAAATAAAAAAATAGAAAAGAATGAAGCTGCAAAGTGAAAGACAAAATATAAAAAATAAATAAAAGAAAGTACTGTCACACAAGGGAAGTTTTGGAGTGATATTTTGGGGTTTAAAATTGTCAGGATACGTTTTTAACATGCAGGCAGTACATTAAAACTTTATAAATGACAATATATTGCAATGCGTGTTCGCTCTTGCTCAATTCTGGTCATTTGTGTAATACGTTCCATAGATCTCCCATGCATAAAACCGTTATTTGAATTGACATGTTTAACATATTGTAATCACATTAATTGAAAGTTTTTGATGTGTTTCTAGAAGCGGTCACCCACAAACCTTTACTTTTTAACGAACATTGCAAACCTGAGAGTAGGCCTATTTTATCAAGGTAGCATATTGTTTGTCTTGACGTGTAGTTTTAACGTCATCAAAAATTATCAAAACACCCAAGTAGCATACTTATGAGCAGTGTAAAATCATGCTGCTCACTGCCGACAAAGTAATCGTTCCTTAGCGAATCCACTCGAGAAGCGTTTGTATAGAATTTCTTTTTTTCGGCAAGACGACGTGAGGGGAGAGAGGATGGCTGATTTGAAATCGCTGAGTGTCTACTGAGGTTGTAGAAGACTTGAAACAGATAACAATCATATATGTGGAGTGTCTCAAAGGAGCCGCGTCCACGCACCATGAAGACCGCTGTGCTGCTATGCTTGTTGAGTTTCTTCAGCGTAGAGAAGTCCTCGGCAGACAATGATCCGTGAGTTTAGTCTTAGCTATGAGATCAACTGTTTCACAGATACTTCATAAAAACCCGTCTTTTCATATTTATTTACTAGTACGGAGTGTGGTGTTGCAGTAGCAAATACACTGAATTATTTCAGATTGTGGGCCGTTACCAAACCCTTCCTCGTTTTCTATGTATATTTGTCAGTGAGTTCGTCTTTAATACCACGGTACCGAAAAGAAAACGTTTAGGCATACTTTTTCTGCGTTAGTAACTCTGCGTGCATAACTAACAAAATTTTTTTCTTTCATCAGTGGCAAAGGCCAATTATTGTTAAATTTTTATTCTATTTTACAATTTTTGAAGGATAGAGAATTTCAGAGCGTTAAACACGTATTTATAATTTTTGCTTTTCGTGTATGGAATAATTTTGTACGTGTTATAAACATTTTTCATAACGTTGTTAAGGGGGATTGATCCATGTCAGACCGGTTTTACGGTGTTTCTTATAAATCAGGGAATAGGCACAATGTTTTACTTTTTTCACGCTGACAAGGCATAGTTTATTGTTTCGTTCACTTTTTGGAATCTATATGGCATTGTTTCTGTTAATATTGCGGCCTCTGTAGTCGCTCCCGTAAATAAAGCAGTTTTTCATTTTCAGCTGTTTCCCTTTGCAAAATAACGAAAATATTATGGTTCCAGCAATTACAGAAAATCGATTAAGTTTGTATCTATGCCTTGTCGTGACATAAATTTTGATACATCGACTGGATAAGAAATTATCGGGAAGAAACAGTTAAATACAAGGTGGTAGGGAATAATACCCCCTTAAGATATAGGCAAGCTCGGAAGCAATAACATAAAATATTTATTCGAACAAATGGAAAATGTTTTAAGGGCTGTAGTTCTCTACATACTTGTAAGGTACTAGGGACGTTCGAAGGTTTGAAGCCTTCAACAATCGTTGGAGTTTCTAGGGACACCACAAGGATGACAGTTTGAGATATCCACATGAAGTTTTAGGGGACAAAAATGTTGATATTTATGGGCTGTACAAGGGATGCACCCAGAGCGACCGTTTTGCGACTTCCAATTCTATGGGTGATCGTGTACTGCCATACGTACGTTGGTAACATTTTTGAATGTAGATTTAGGCCAACTACATAAAGAATACTAAAACTGCACAACCAATGGGTCTCCTAACGACGATGCCCTACCGCACATTTGAGGTAAGTGGGCTTTACATCTCGTCGACGGGTCACACTGTTAGAAAAAATTTCCGTGAAATTACAGAAAAGTACTGGCAAAAAATTATCCAGAAATCTTCGTAAAGTAACGGACACTCAGATTTTCTTGATATCGGAACCCTCCGTAAAATAAAAAATAAATTTAAATTTCTGTAAATTCTAGCACTCCATTTTTCTAGAAACACTACCTTTTCTTAATAGCTATGTGTTATCGAGATTCTGACGCTCTATTTAGTAACCTGAAAAATGTTTCAAATTTGCTAGGATTCGAACTCACGACCTAACAATTGCCAAGCAGAAGTTCTAACCATTGAACCACAGTGACAATTTATGAGTAAATGAGTTCCATGCAGTGGTAAGATATCAACTTTATATGAGACAACTTTAGTATTTGACATCCAGGATTCATAGCGATTATTAATACCCCTTTTTTAAGAAACACAGTAAAATATGCTTTAAAATTGTAGAAACATACTTTCATGAATTTATGGAAAGTTACTCTCAAACATCCGTAAACTGGCAATACGGACAAATGTCCGTTAACAAAATATTACGGAAGCCACTTCCGTAAAATTACAGTACTTTTCTGTAAATATTTCCGTGAATTTACGGAAAGTTTTAACAGTGCATTAGAGAAGGTGACACACAACTTGTTACAATTACAAGAGCCGGAAGAGGAGTCTGCCATGGCCATTATTAAAGAACCAACCCAGCATTCGCCTGGAGCGATTTCTGGAATACACGGAAAACCGAAATTAGGATGATTGGAGTCGGGGATGGAACTCGGGTCCTTCCGAATGAGAGTCCAACGTGTTACCGTTGCGCCACCTCACTCGGTGCCAACATTTAAAGGAAAATATTTATTTATGAATATCACCCATACGAATGTTATAAGTGAGAGTAAAAATTAACTTTCATACAAGAAAAAATGATAAATTTCTTGTTTCTATATCCTTAAACAAGGGTAGAAAGTAATTAATGATTTCAATCCCACTTCGGTCATTAATATGCATTGGAAAAAACTTACCGGCATTTGTTCATTCTTTCAAGTGCTATGGAATAGAGCCAGAGGTCAACACCTAGGCGAGATTTCCCGCTGGTGCGAACCTGCAACTCGACCCTGTGCTATCATACCCACTCCTTCCGTGTACCATTATCCATTACCATACGATTCTCATATACAGAGAAAGACTGACTCGTGCCCATGCACGATGATAAAACAACACTCACTACAAGATAGAAGTTACCGGAATGACAGAATCAACTTGAAAAGAGACTCACAATTTGACTGAAATCACACCCATATATTATACAAACTCTAAATATTTAGAATATACGAGACTGTAATGAGGCCGTACTAATGTACTTATCTATGCAACCCCAAGTTAAACCCATCCCCATACATCATAAAGAGTCCCTCTCCCCAGGCGAGCACTGCCCTATATGTCACCCACTGGGCCGGTGTGCACCGTGTCTATCCACAAGCATCATATCCGCTAGAAAAGTAGTCTTCCGCCGCCACACTGATTTCCAAGAAGTAGGTGGATGGAACCAAAGGGAGGGGGACCACCCTAATCCACGCACCCAGCGATCCGCTGGATCAACGAAGAACGCCGACAAAACACGCCCACAAGTACCGGGCACCGTCACACGAGTATTAACGTTTTCTTCACAGTAAACATACACAGTTGGTTAAGGGGAAGTCTCGCCTCGGGTTTTTTTCTGAGTGCACTTTGAGCGTCTCCCTGTTTGAGGTGTCGGAGCGGTGTCATGCTCTAGTATCCGAAGGGAGTAAACCTCGACCACTCCATCAGGAGAGTGGCATTGCTCCGGGGCTCGTAAGTATTGGTGGTCACTACTACGAGATGGGTTCCCTCGGCCTCTGGTGCTAGTTTTACGCTTCTGTAAACCCTCAGCACTATAACCTCTCACACCCAAGTCAACCTGCAGCCTCCTCGTGGTGCCACTGGATCTAGAACTGATGCAGGCTCTGGCGTGCTGGCCCTATGCATCCCGGCTTCTCAGAGCTGGGAAAGGGTTATCAGGCCTGATGGATTCTCCGATAGATGGCAACAAGGAGAAACCACTAGGTGGGGCGTTAGACTAATAACGAGGGACCTTAATTTTTATAACGTTCCTTTTATCTCGTAGTAAAAATTTGCATGTTCTTATTATTATACACTTTTTCAGCATGAAACCGTAACAAAATTAACATAATGAATTCTGAGCTTAAATATATTGTTGTATTCCACGGCATATTTATTGTGGATTTCTGTGTTTGTGGAATCTTTTGTAACATAGTTTATCAGAGTATCTATTCATATTTCGTGCTTCAAAAATATATCACAAAGTCTCTGTAAATAAACTAAGTGGCATTATTTTCGTCACTTCATGTTTCCGTACACACTAACGTATTTATTAAAATACTTCTAATACTTTTAACAGAGCAAATAAATTTGTAACAATAACGTAAAATAAAAACTACATTTAATATGGAGTTAATCACCATTAAAACTGAAATTATTCAGAAATTATGTGAATGTATTATGCAAAAATCCAATTACAGTTGTCTAGTCACAGAAGGAATAGGATTCATATAACTGGGTGGTTGAGTTTCTGAGGTGCCTCGTTTACTTATAGTATTTGCGGTGCACTAGGAGAATATACTTCAATAAAACCATCATGTATTTTTTTTCGCCAATGCAATGAACATTGTGGGATACATGATTTGTTGATTGTTGTTTGGTGGACGACCAGAAAAGCATTTAATTTGCTTTCTAACGTTTTATTCTGTAAATGGAATTAAAAAAAAAAAATGAATCTTTGCACCTAATAGCAAATGGGTGTTGTTTCTCCAACCAGATTCATCTCATTTGCAACCAATTAAAATTTTTTCCATCGTTAACCTTCTTCTCAACTGTAACAGTATCTTCTAATGCTTTTGTGGAAAATAAGCCTCCGTGGCTTATTTCCGTCACTCCTCCTGCACTCAAGGACAATGGTATACCAATCCCGTGGTTACAATATTTAGCTGGAGGTTTTTGTTCGTTTTTCTATGAACGAAAAATCTGAATCGTTTGGCGTTTGGTAAGTAGGCGTGGTTTGGGACTAAGTTCTTTAGGTCTATGATTTATGTTTTAATGTAATGGTTTTGTAGAATTTTCACTAAGCTATGTGCCACTTTTATGCTACGATTTTGTCCGACACAACTGTCTGAGTATACCTACGTAACAATATGTTTACGTTGTTAGCATAACAATTTATACAATTCTTTAGGCAAGCAGCAGCAATTCTTACGATTCCCTTGAGCCTTCAGTTACCTGCCAGATATACATAAATCTGTTGCAAAATTACATGAATACCAATTGTAAACATAGCTACATGTTTCTTTTAAAGTATGCAAGAGCTTTTTCTAAATCAAAAGTCAGTACATGAAAGTTATTAGAACATAATCGTTTGTTGTGTTTTGAGCTTCCCCTATCTTTTTTTCTGCTCTTCTATAGTGATTTCTTCTGCAGTTCAATTCCCACATTTTCCTATTCACTAGCACATTAGACAAGTTTCTTTTACAGGTGGCTTAAAAAGCAAAAAAAAATCTGAGACGAGAATACATGAAAATATATTTTATCCTTTACAAGTCAGTTGCGATTTTCACTGCATCCCAAAACATACGTGACGTAGGTATTATCCGAACAGTAAAATCCGTATTAAAATATTTGTGATTTGTATTGCGTGATATGGTGAAATGGCTAGAGAAGGTTGGATATAACTTTACATGGTTAACATCATCAGTTGTATCAACCTCGTTGCCTTAGTAAAATAACCTCTTGTTGTCAACTTTAGCACTGCAGATGTGGATTTTCCCATTAGTTACTTGAAAGATTTCCCTAAACTATTTCTTACATACTCAAATTTCAGAGTTTCTGATTCGTAAAAAATGAAAACGTGTAGTTTCTTGGACCTTTAGAGCTGTTGCTGGGTCTGCTAATAACACTGTATGTTTTACAGCCACGAAAAAAATAATGTTTTTTCCTGAGATTAATCAGGTAGACTGTGGAATGATTTGAATATATTTTCTCAATAATTTGCGGACATTTTTAGGTTGTATCCTCTTGCATAGTTACAACGTTTATAATCGATAATTATGGTTTTAACCTATCTTGCTTTGTACGCTTTACAAAATAGTATTTTTCTCTTTATTTTGCGTCCTCAGAAAAGTTTCTGGATTCCTTGTACGTTTGAAGCCTTTTGGTTGCTTTGTACTTACGTGAGAATTAAAATAAAATCTTTGAATAAATACTTTTCACTTATGAATCATCATCATTACGTGTACTGATAAGTAATTTCTCTCTATTCAACATGTTGTAGACTACTATATCCCCTGCATTTACTTCATAGTTGGAACTTTTACATCTCGTTATAATCCTCCTAACCGCCGGTTAAGTTATGTTGATTGGATCAGTTTCTGAATCATCGACTGAAATATCACTCAATGTGCTACGTTTATTATTTCACTGTGAAAAACACTAATTTTCAGTTGAGAATAATTAATGTTATCAAACTGTATGACTAGTGCACGTCGGAAACTACTGTCCACATTACATAAACAAAAAAGTAAACTTTTAAACAACAACAGCTGGAATAAGCAAAAGAAAAATATAAAGTATCATTGAGTTAATCGCTTTGGCAACTGGAACATTAGATGAAAAGTTCAGAGGTTCAAAGTGTTAGTGCCGTCAAGTGGTACTGTAGATTAATGGAGTTAATCGTTTGTGCCACTAATATAATTGCATACTTTCCAACACAAGGACATAGAGAACACTACAATTACAAGAAGTGTGGACACTACGAAATATTTTACAAATGTAAATGACTACGGTTTAGTTTTTAAGTTAACAGAAAACATTTACTAGAATTAATTTTTGTATGCATTTCGAGAAAATTAAATATTTTTTTTTTGAAGTTCATAAATTCACTACGAGTTTTCTGCCTTCTGAAAGCGTTACTTTGAGGCTGAGAGGTAGTCATGGTGAAGGTTGGGCCGTCTACTCGACGAGCGAGACGTGTCTGTCACACGTGCAGCCCTAATAATTTCAACTTCATAAATTGTTCATAATAAGTATAACAAAATCGATTATCACCGATGATTTATGTAACAGTACTGTGAATGTCATGTCTATAACGTGTTTAGTGTCTTTAGTGATACACGGTAATGACTTACGTTTGCGCTATTTCCATAGGTGGGCTTCGTTCTTTCGACAAAAACTGGACAGCCTGCTGAAAGAAGCCAGTGCCAACTTGCCGGAGGAGGTCAATGTCACCAATGCCAACGTAACACTTGTGAAAGTGGGTGCATTTTGAAGTTGTTTAAGTCAAGAATTGTTTCTTTTATCGTCAATCGGCAAGTTACTTATCTGCTCTTTTCTCACATTAAATAGACTGGTCACTTGGGGTGACTTTGGAACAACACAAAAATGTCTTTTTCACATTGATGGTAGCCCTGAATAAAATAAATACTTGCGATAAATTCTGAATAATTGAAATCCACAGTTTATTTATAGAACATCTGTTCACAATAGACAGTTATGGAAAATGAAATATTTTTACAGTGTCCCACAGTCACCCGACATGTCAAAAATCACCCCACACCCACTTACGGTGAATGATTAAGTGTGTGTAAGAAAAAAAGTATATATATATATACATGACGTTATTGAATTAAGTTAGACACATTCTGTAGCGAAACCGCTGACACTGAGACAGGACATTTGATATAGACACTTGGGGTCGCAATAGTCGCGAAACGCCTGAAAATTTGTCACCGAAAGTTGAACATAAGACGTCACAGATGACTAAAAATCGCCGCATCTGTGACGGGCAGGCTTAGCGTTCTTGTTGCATCCTACCAATTAATATTTTGCAGAGAAACCTAATGAAAATAACAAGGAACGGGAAATGTGAAGGTGAAGGCAAATAACGATACTGTTATCGTATGTTTTGTTTAATTGTGTGCATTTCCTCACAAAACATGTTCAATCACTCCACCACCAATTTCAATGCATTTTGCTGTTCAGATAGACAGCTGCTGTGTTGCTGATCTGCATTGAGATCAGTTAGTTCACTGAACTGTATTCACTGTACAGGTAACAACACTGTAGTTCCCAATACTAGGGTAAGCACTGTAGGACTGAGGTAAACAACTACACCATGCTTAGAGTGCCACCGTGTAGAAATGTACAAAAATACACACAACATTAGATAACAGTAGCGTGATTTACAGTCACCTGCACTTATCCCGTTCCTTGTTGTTTTCATTAGGTTTCTCTGAAACGGTTAAGAAAAGGGCATATGTTTATCAGAAACATTTTGTTCAGAATCACCAGTACTATCACCCCTCACAGCATGTAACTTTCCTTCCTTCTCATCCTGTATTGCAGTAACGAGATTCCATTGGGCTTTGTCAAATAGGACATCAGCTCTACGTACAAGCTAAAGCCAGTAATATTCTCATAAACTGAACGTGCGTTGAAACCCAGCAAACAGTCAACTTTTCCGGCTGTAAACCACCATCTCTACTGATTGTATGCTTCCTTGAAGTAAAGTACATGAAATATTACTAGAGCCACGATTTTATGGCGAAAAGATTTTTGCAACATTTGGTTTCGATGAGTCATGTGCACACCTGCAGCTCTGCTACATCGTCTGTGGTGGGATGATTTTACTCTCACTTGCCTTGGCAAATTATAGACGTACAGACTCACAATAATCTAATTCTGATTGGTGCAGTCAAATGAGAAACGTGTCTGAACAAAGACACGGTGCCAATAACCTTGAAACAGAACTGCCGATGTGCACGCGAGACACTGAAACAAAGTGGGGCAAAAATCTTTTCGCGACAAAATCGTGGCCCTAAATATTACCTGGACTTGGAGTGCAAGAGGGGACTATCTCCGTGCAGTTTTGTCGTCGTAGAATATTTTGCAGTTTACATTTTCGTCTTCAATTCAGCCTAGGATTCGCGTGGTGTGCTAATTATGTGTTTGATTCTGGACAACCTGTTTATACATACACACACATAAAATATGTATTTGTATGTATGTGTGCGTGTATAAGCACGAAATATTTTGTAACATTTAAAAAAAAGGAGCACGAAAGCAGTCACGGAGGGCAAACAAGTAGGAGTAGAATGTTTATTGGAATTAGTACTTGTGAATGACTTATTTACCATGCAGGATTAACTCTGAACCACTGTTACTAGTAATGAGAGTTTCATTTCTACTTTCGTCATTCAGTCTTGTTTCTAAATGACTGTCTAATCAATTCCAAAGTTTTATTAGTAGAATTCTTCCTACGTTGTTTATCAGTTTCATTTTTTTTACATAGAAACCTGAATAATTTAATCTCGTTGCTTTTTTTTAGTGGTAAAGTCGACGCAATGTTTGCTGTTGTGTCTGGAATAGATCTGTAATAAGTACGATTTATCGCGTGTCTAAACGTCTGTAGTTTATAATATTCGCATTTGACAGACAGAAAGTGCTGGGGATACATGCCTAACTAAATAGATTCGCTGAGGGGGAGGAACCTGAAAGGAAACAGAAGTGTAGGGTTACCAAAATAGAGGAAATGTCCTTCGGGTAAGAAATAAAGAAGCCAGATATGAACAATACCCAATAATATGTAAACTTCACTATAGGACTGACTATACAACAAATAAAAACATAAAAAGTTGTGAATATCTCCGTTACGTACCTTAATTTATGCTTTTTTTACATCAACTAAAATATATCTTCTTCGCTTAATTTAGTCTCGGTCGAAAGCGAAAGCGATGTAGATTACTGTAGCCTAACTAGGTACTGCATTTAGCAACAAATTCATATCCTTGGAATCGTCGAAGATAGTACAAGAGATGAGTGGCAAACTAACGAGTGCTGTCTAGAAGTTATTTTGCAAATTTTCCAGCTCCTAACGTATGGCCGGGTTGTCTCAGGCAGATACCACATATTACAGTTTCTTGATCAGGTCAAGATTATCACAGCGATATGTTGAATGTATCCAGCATCCATACGCTAGAATTCCAAGTGTTTAGTGTTTTACACTAAATTATGGCCATTTGAAGAGATGGTTTCCGTTCCATCTGCAGTGTTAACGTCTAATCCCTAGTAGCAAATACAATCACTTTTCAGTTGACCAATTGTTGGAAGAAGCGGTCAACGTTCGCTAGTATGATAGTCTACTTTTGCTGGAATGGTTGTTAATCAGGCGACGTCAGTAAATATGTTTGTAATTATTCTGAAATAATTTTAATGTGGGTAACATAGTTTAAAAAGACTGACACATTTTAGTACACGATTCACAAGCAGACTTAGCAAACTAACCCACAAGCATCTGAGTGAAATAAGAATGTTTGTGGTACACTTATTGTTAATATGTGGGTGATTTCATTACGCATCATGTATTCCACATGTGGCCATGGGTGCATTCCGAATGTTTACTGCCTGTGGGTCACTTATTACGATCAGATTTGCACAAGTAGGCCAGTTTATGTTTGCTATTTGGGATACTTACTGCAGTTTTTGTCTAAAGTACTTATATCATTGGACTCATCGGCTCTTAAAACCTCGTTGTTTTAGAGCTGTAAAATCCTCTCCGTTTACCTCATCTAAGTCGTCAAACATCAACCACTTTTACGAGATTTATTGTGCTCCAAAGTTTGCAGAGGAATCCATTAGATGACCGTATTTCGTCGTTAAATGTATAATATGTTAGAGGTTAACAAAAAAAACACATTCGTCGCTAAGATTACTAAATTCCGTCCTGGACTCATTCACCTCCCAGTGTGTCTACATTTCCTTCGTGTTTCCCTCCCAGACTTCCGGCAATACCTTTCATTCCACGTGTTTCTTATGATTCGCTGTAAAAGAAGCCTTCCCAAATGACGAAAGTACGAAAAAATTACTTTCACATAAGTTTATTAGCTGAAATTTATCAGTTACTTCAATAATAGTTGACCATAATTTAATAACATGTGAACAATACAGTTCGTTAGGAAAACATTGATGATATAAAAAATTACAAGCTTATAGAAGCCCAAGTTGTAGATTTATTTTGACTTAATTTTTTAAATTATTTTGATGTAGACATCTGCAACAAAGGAAAGTCATCTGCATTCCTAATTGTATAGACGTTGACGTCTTTAAAATGCACGTGGAAATGCGTAATATTTATGTCTGAGAAAATCATTGTTTACCTGCAGAAATTGCGCTGTGTGTATACTAGGTTCACCACACACAGTTACAATGTTTTATCTTAGTGGTTACTATCTAGCGGATCTGATAATCGTTGGTCTTTGACGTTAAGAGAAAGTTAAATGTATGAAATAATTTTAGCAACCATTTGGTTTTTGTAACATGTAACCTCACCTGTATTTTAATCCATTTAATAACTATTTTAGAATGATAGGGAGGGCTCACTTTTCGTAAATAACAGCTTTATGACATGCACATACCTTCCCGCCCCGTTAAACAGAAGATAGTGAATTTATTAGCCTGTACTTTGAAGATAAGTCATTATATTATTTATTTGGAGTTATATCGGTAAGTAAAGAAATACTGAAAGATGTATGTCTAGAGCCAGTGATATCTGGTGAAAATAATTTTGCTACTACTTGTTTCAATGCATTACGTGCACACCTGCAACTCTGGTTTGTGGCTATTGGCAGAATATAATAGGACAGAGGCGTGGCTCATTTGACTGCACCAACCAGAACAATGTTACCACGACACTACGCGTCCGTGATTTGCGGGTAGGACTACGAGACGCAGAAAGTAAAAAACTTCGAATCACATACCGTGAAGCAGAGAAACAGATGTGAACAAAAGGCATTGAAACAACGTGTTGCAGAAGTCTTTTCCCCCTAAAATCACTGGCTCTGTGTACGTCCTGTCTGACAGTTGAACTCATGTCCTCCCAAACTTGTGTCCAGTGAGAAACTACATCACTTGGTGTGATTGTTACACAAAGAGGTTAAGACGAAAAAAAAAAACCCTTGTTAAATTAAGTTTTCCGGGAAATAATAGCTGATTTCCAGACCCCTGACGATACTCTTTAATTATATCACAGAACAAAACGGTACATTTACAAGGCAACTTTTGTAACCTAATATCAGAACATTATCAGTCAGGTAAAAAAAAATAATATATCTGAAACCTCTTGAAGTGGTTGCAAATATCGCGAAAATACCTAGGAAACCTGTAATGTTTTACAAATCATTTTGTTCTTGCACAAGATAAATTTGTGGAAAATAGTTTCAAAAAATGTTTTGTAGCACTACAATAAAATTGTGAAATGAACCACATATTTGCCGTTAATATACAAAATTTGTTTTAGATTTACAGAAATGTTTATAAATATACAAATGAATTTGTAAAAGTACAAGTTTACTGTAAATTTTATAAAATATTTTTGTAGTGTTACAAAGAAGTTTTTTGGAAACTGGTTTCCAAAAAAAAAAAACCTTTCTGCAAAAGTACAAAGTTTTTTTATTGTGTACATTAAGTTACAGCGTGTTTTACACTTAATATTACATTATTAATATATTTCGTAAAAGTCAAAGTGAAATATGGTACATTAAGTTACAGACAAATTGTACAAGACTAATAGCGCAACATGACTAATATTACTTTGTGTACGTCACAGCATGACGACGGTTGGCTGTCGTTGAGACAAGGAGTGCTGTACAACCTCTCATCATGGACTCGCATGGAAGACGTCAACCTCAAGTGTAACACTTCGGACATAGGCATTGTTACCACCAACGTCTCCTTCCAAGACTTACTGGTAAGTTGGTCGACAGCCTTTGTATCTCACTGCGGTTGGAAATACTACACTAAGACAACATTCTGTACAGTAAAATATTTATAGTAACTATAGTAATGTTCAGGCAGAAACAACAGTCAGGTTTGAATACTTGTACCATTAAGAACTATAGATCATCAAAGCTGTAATAAACCAACATCTTATTTTGTTACTAGTTGATTTACTACAGAATTAATTACAGTAAATACAATCGAAACATTGACTAAAATATTTTATGAAACGACTATCCGTTCTGTAAAAGAAACTATCTACTCTGTAAAAGGAGACCGCGCTTTGCTGTACTGATTTAAAGGATCCAAACACAAACGTCTACACAACCATAACTTCGTTTGGCAATATTTAACACGTTTAACTAAATGGCAGATAGTGGCAGCAACCAAATATTGTGACGACAATATTTTAAAAGCAATAGGTTTCCTGCTGTTAAAGGTGTTCTCTTCACGGAGCTATATCCCCTAGCAGTAAATACTATCATTTTTCAGTTGGCCAACTGTTGGCAGAAGCGGCGAACATTCGCTAGTATGATAGTCTACTTTTGCTGGAATGGTTGTTAATCAGGCCATATCAGTAAATGTGTTTGTAGTTTTACTGAAATAATTTTTGACGTCGGCAACTTAGTTTAAAAGACTGACATGTTTCAATATACGGTCCACAAGCAGATTAGCAAACTAACCCACAAGCATCTGAGTATAATAAGATTGCTTGTTGTACTCTATGGTTAACGTGTTGGTCATTTCATTACGCATCATGTATGCCACATATGGATGAGGGTGCATTCCGAATGTCTACTGCCTGTGGGCTGCTTATCACGATCAGATTTGCACAAATGGACCAGTTGATGTTTACTATTTGGGTCAGTTCCTTCACAAAACTGGGTTTTTCAGTCTTTCAATGAAAAAAATTTACTCAGACTGCGTTTGACCAGACTAAGACAAAAATAATTTTCTGTAACATCATTCATACATGTTCATTCCAAATATGGTTGGTCACACTGCAATAGGATTGGTAACTAGTAGCTCATAGATATTATTTTTTTCAGGCTGCGGTTAGTCACACTGTCATTGGACGATTTGTCAGTAATCTCACTGAAACTTGCTGCTTCCATCTGCAGCTTGTTTGTAGAAAATGTGTAGTAATTGTTATTTCGTAATTTTTTTGAAGTTAAACATATAGCCACAAGTGTTTTTTATATTCATTTGACATCGTAAGCTATTTTCTTCGGGTTAAATTATTTAATTTCATAGCCGCAAGTAAGTTTACGTTGAAATTCTGTAAGTTCTCAAAACAATACGTTTATTCAGTTCTGAAATGTTGTGTGAATAAAAGTACTGCAAAAATCTCCAATACGACGAAAATGTCGCTAGTGAAGGTAATTAAATGTTGAGCAGTTTTAGATAAGAAAAAGTCATAATTCATTGACTGCCCAGTAGCCTTAACAAGCTGCTATTTTAAGTTCCCTACTTCGTGAACATTTCGGTCAGCAGTGTAGTGCCTCAGTTAGTGCAAACACTTATGCAGATGACTAAAACGTAGCAGCTCGGTGAATAACTCATCTTTGGTGTAATTTACAGTTCTCATTCAGCTACTGGTACGACAACGGTACGAGCCTAGGACCACAGAGAAACTTTACCGGCACTCTCAGCGGACTGACTGGTCAAATCGTCTTCAGGGTGCAAAAATTTCCTTCGTACTACTACTCTACGGCGGCATTCCGTTTCAACAAAGAGTGAGTAGAGTGATTGTTGGTGTTATACAGATTGTACATTATATATAGGAACTAAACTTGGGGCAGGTATAAGACTTATACATTATCTGAAAACCTAATTCACATCATATTATAATTAAGGTCACGAACATTTTGCGAAAATAATTTGGCCCCAGTTTGTATCAGTGTCTTACGTGCACATCTGCAGCTCTGCTTCATAGTTATTGGCAGCGTGTCTGTGTGAAGTGACGTCTATCATTTGTCTGCGCCAACTATAGTAAGGTTACTACTACACCACAAGTATGTTACTTGCAGGTAGAACCACAATGCACGTGGGAGTTAAACATCCAATCACTGACTGTGAATCATAACTGTAGATGTGCACACAAGCACTGAAACAAACAGGAGAAAAATAATTTTCGCTAAAATTTCATGGCCCTAATAATTATTATAATACACTAAATAATTTATCAAACCTTGTTATTTGCTTGAAATATATAAGCACAACATCAGTTGCATTTTATTCAAAAATTAATTATAGGTTAACTTTCAAAAATTCTCTTGCAGTGATTCCGCATGACAAATTTAAGAACAATTCCATTATTATTTATGTCAAGCAGTTTACCAAGGATATATCCTATGTGCTTTGTCGAAGAGAAAATTTTGATAACACAATTATAATTAATGGCATTGCTCAAAAAGTTCAAATACAGTGAAATTGTCCAACAACCCACCTTAACGTACTCGCCTATGTACGTACGTACGTTAAGTATGGATGTGAATCCACCTTAATATAGTATTTTCTTAATTAAGATCTGGATACTACAAGGGTTTTTAATATATGAAATCAAATTTGAACCTTTTTTCCCCACTCATACGGTAAAACAACATAAAAATAAAATAAAAATAATTTTCTGTACATCGTTGCACTCTACGCTGCTCCGTACATTTAAACTCAGTAAAATAGGTCCCTGAAAATACTAAGCATAGCTTTTGTTTTCATTCTTTCCCTCAATGAATGTAATGTGACATAAACACTTGTTCGGCAGCAGGCGTTTTGAAACTATACGTGGATTTTTAAAATCCTCAAAATAACCCAAGAATGCAGTTGCAGCTACCAATTGTGTTATCAGGACATGCAGATTCAATAAAACTACCATATTGGCCACTATACCAGTCGCCAGGTGCAGTTTTACAAAGGTTATACTATCCATACATAAAAGGCCTAAAATAACTAAACTTTACTACATATTTTAGAAAACCTATTTTCGGAATTGTCTGTATCTAAAAAAACAATATTAAAAGTTTACTAAATTTTGCTAGGACTGTAAAATTAAATAAGTTATTCATTTAATGGGAAATGATCAGTATGCACTGTAGAAAAACAATAACACAATGCTCTAAGTCACAAAGTACGTTGCACGAAATTTTTAATGGTTTCTACATTGCAAATCGTAATATTTAGCGAATACCAAACGTATGTTCTTTAATATCCGAACAGATTTAGTAATTAGTTACTTACTCAGTTTAAGCTTTTCAGTAATAATTCAAACACAAAATTGGAAGTGTTTCCCAACAGTTAATATACGTACATTTAAAAATCAGTGAACATTTAACTTCTCCGTTTTATATTGGTTACTAATACATATTTGTATGTAATTAAGAAACAGTAACTTTACAAATGGAAGACTAACAGACAGAGAAAATTGCTCTAAATGGCAAAACGAAGCATATAATGCAGTTCTGGAAAATACTATGTAGTAAATTAGGATATTTTATTTGCTTTCAGATCTTTGAAAAAATTATTATCTTTCATCTGACGTTTACCCAAAGATTATTTATTAGTAATATCAAGTAAGAATATGCCTATGTGGTTGGCGCCCTATTAATTAGCTGGGACTGTATTTAACCGTTTCAGTTTTATACGAAGTATTTTGATTTAATCGTTTTTGTTATATTTTCACAGAAAAATAGAGGTGAAAGTAACAGTATAGGCACAATTGTGAAGTAGGCTATACACTTCTTCGTTTCAAGATAAATATACAGGGATATAATCATTATTACTGTGGCTTTATTTCAGGGGTATTAATATCAACCTCTTCGGATCCATCCTTTCCTTTCTCGATATCTTGTCTATCAGTGGATGCATCGATAATATTAGCATGAAAGAGCATACACAAATGCTTAATACATCTTCTGAGATAGATGCAACTTCAATATATTCATTATTTTGTCACAAAAAGCAGCTGGAAAGAATATATTTTGTTAGGCGGGCGTATGCAGTGGTTACGTAAGTAACAAAAACAACGCAACATGAATCCAAAAAAGTAAATGAAATTATGAACTATGCTTTGTCGGCGTGAAATCGTAAAGAATAAATACGTTTCCTACTTTATAAAGTAAGCTATACATCCAAAGTAATAAGAATCAATTCCTCCTTCAATGTAACAGTCCTGCTTTCGTCAAGCCACCTTACCGCTGAAATGTCATGTAAAATATATTCGCCAAACTGTTTGCTTAAAGAGATAGGAAAAGTTATTACTTCTCAAATTAATTAAACTTGTTTTTATGAGTAGATAACGCAATCTGAATAACTGATAATAATCACACTTCTCTCACTCGCCAAAAACAGTAATTATTGTGATTTCTACATGTTATCACAAACATACTGACATGCGGGTAAAGCCTTGAACGGTAACCATAAAAACTAAATTTTGAATTTATTCACTCTTTATAAATTAGTTGACTGAAACATTATGTTAACTTTTACACCTCTGTATCAGAATTATCACGTATTTTTTCGGCCGTATTTTCAAAGGAAATTCTTATTTAGTGATCACGTACTAAACCAAAGGTAACATTTAATAAATTAAATTGTAAATAAAAATAAATATTTTACCTATTGAGGCAATATCTGTAAACACATGTCTTAAATGCAAGTTCAATTGTTCCTTATTTTTAGCAATAGGGTAAACCTACCCTTCCTCGGGGTACTAAGGCTTCCAACTTTACTAACATAAGTATGTTGGCCAATTTAATTGTGATCTTATATTTGATATTCGTCACTTACTGCAGAAACTACAGTTGCCTGCCCTCTGTTGGTAAGCAAGTGAACTCTGTGGACAGAGCCTTCACAATTTTGTGAAGCCCGCAAAGTGGTTTATCACGATATTAAGATATATCACGATACGTGGTCAGTATACCCTATATCCACACAAAATATGAAAAACAGTGAACATAAATTAAAAACAAATTAACACAGCATTAAAAATAATAACCATAGAATTGTTGGCGTCTCAAATATTCGACATAATATATCTTATACTCATACTCAAATAATCACGATATGCAATTTCCATGCCGGGTAGTAGAATTTGGGTGGGGGGAGGAAGAGGGTCACTGTCTTCCCCTAGAATAGGGGGGAGGCAGTATAGGAATTTGCACCCACCCTAAGTTTTAATATTTAAAAATATTAAAATTTCTGCTAGCTGTATATTGAACATTTACACTCGGAAAACACTTCAATAGCACCAATTTGCACACTAAAATGAAAATTTTTCCCGGTGCAGGATCACCAACCCCCTGCTTTAATAAGTCGTTATGGGAAAAAACACGGAAATTAATTTCTCTCAATGATATTAACTCCCCCACCCTTACAAGAATACGTCACGCCTCCACTGTGCAGGGTAATTCAGGACGAAATATGTTTATTTTGTTTGACGGTAGTTTATAAAGACATTATACGAAATTATTTTTAATTTGTTTACAAAGTGAATATAGCTGGGATAAAGGTGCCGTATTTAAACCTGTAGAATTACGATTCATACAACATAAAATAAATAACTATTGCTTCAGGTTAAGAAACGAAACTCTATGTAATGTCTAAGAAAATAAACGTCTAGTAATTAAATTTTTTTAACACATGTAATATTCAATGCGAAATTAGTTACAATAACCATATTCAGTTTATGGACATACTGAAAGTGCATTATTTCTTACTTTTATATAAGCTATCTTCACATAAATTAAAAACATTCCGTCTTGAATCAACGTGTATAAGACCGGTGCAGCATAGAAGAGTGACAACTGAACATATAATATTTCTGCTCAGTTGTCATTATTGGTAACAATTTATTCTCAGAGGATCTAAGAATCTAAAGTACTATCGTGTATGGAAATAGACGCCAACTACAGAGTATAACCGTGATAATGGCAGTACTAGGCAGCATTATGTACTGGAAACTTTCAAATGAGATGAGTAATCCACTCCTAATTACCCTTAGTCAAAGCAACCCTATACTTAAGCCTGAAGATTCTTTTGTCCCAAACTTATGGAGAATAAAGGTACGTTTGGAAGAGGTGCCCTTTTGTTGAAACAATTACAATAATCTAATATATTTTGGATTGTATATGGTCTCTCGTAATAAAAACACGTCACAGTATAGGCAAGTAAGTGAGCCAACTAATGGTCTGCAGCGGGTATTACATTTTATGAAGACCATATTTTTAAACACATTCTTAAATTCTTCTCTCGTAGTTTTCAAGAGAGACGTATTGCGTGTATGAATGTTTAGGTATAGGCCTAAATATACATAATATTTAATATCAAAATCAAAGAATCGCATCATCTCTCACGATTTATTTTCTGGTAAAAAAGTTAATAAGAACGCGTGTGATGTTGGCACAAAAATCTTTCGGCAATAAAGAATGTGTAACAAGCCTTCAATGACAATTCCAACATTCCATTTAAATGCTTGATGCTAAGGACCAGAAAACTACTAATAGATGGTAAAATGAACATTATTTTAAAGTTATGTACTAGACTATGTACATTTTGAATATACTGTAATGAATATAAGTAACGCATATAAATTCATAGTTATGTAGGTCTACTGATATATATGTTTGTAAATGAAATATGTTATATGTGTCAAGAATATGAGAAAAAGTCAAATAATTACTATCACTTAAACAATACAGAAAATTGTAGATCTCTTATGCTAACAGCATAAATATATGTGTCTATATAATTTCCTTGAGTCTTTAAGTAGGCTAGTTAATGGAACTCGAAACAGAAAAAAAAAAGATGTACTAATTTACCACCCGAATGCTAGCTAAGTTATTCACAAACCTCGTGTCACATAAAAACACAGATATTTAGAACGAAGAAAATAATTATTGAACATGAAACGTAGTTAAAATTTAATGAGACAATCACGATTTAAAATTGGTATTTCATGTACAACTTATCCGAATCAAAGTTTCAATAGAAATTTGTATAAAATTTGAAGATACTGAATAATTTAAATTTTTATATTTATTCATCATGTGTAGGTTTCTGTTGACACTAAAATGTTCTTCAGCCTGTTCTTTTTGTTGAGAACCACTGTCTGAGAGTGCAGTTAGCTATGTCGTTGTTTATGAGAAACGAGTATCTTTATTTAATTATATTTAGCTGTATAGTTTTATTAATTCAGTTAGTATTAATTAATTTAGCCTTTGCAAAATTTTTTTGATTTATTCTAAAGGGAATAATCTGCTCGAGAAAAATAAGGATGATAATTTAGAACACATTCCAACTGTACTATAAGCGAGAATTATCCAACATTCCTTAACAACACAATATGGGCTTCAGAAAGTAGATGGTGGCTTCAACCATTATCATCAAAGATAATACAATCTTATCTGATACTTTTTGATTATTAATGCGTTAACAGTGTACAGATTTTGTAACGAGCTAAACCACAAACATTCTGACAAGTAATCAAATTGATTATTGATGTTCATAGCATTTGTGACTGTTTTGAAGAACGTACCGTTTTTCCCCTAAAGCACAAAATGAGTTTATCGCAACAACTGCAACAGAATCCAAGTATAACGGTTACTGAAAGTTGCAGATCATGTAGATCATTGACTTAAAAAAAGTAGCAGAGTAGAAAGTTTAAAATTTCAACGAATAAATTTATTGTGATTTTGTAATTTTAGTCAGACCTAACTAACCACCTAAAGTCATAAACAAAGTTTTTGTTACCTCCCTCTGAAAATGGCACTAACTACATCGTTCTTCGAAGTCTAGGTACTAACAACAACGAAGCTGGAACTCAAAAGCAATATATTATTTACTTCCGCAGAGAAAACCATCTAATCGGTTATCAGACTTGGATGTAACGACTCGTTAATTTCACATTGTTCTGCCAGTAACGAAGTAAAATTTTTGTTGCAAAAATCGCACCTGAAGTTCAATAGAATTGTAAATTATTATTATATAATCATTTTGTCGAGAACAAAAATATATTTTAATAACGCATTATATAATTCCTATAAACATTTATTTATGTTAGATAGATTAAGAAAGTCAAATAATTTAGCTCGTACCTGGTCGTTTTTGTTCTTATCTGTTTCACCAAAATGTACGATTTTAACAGCACAAAAATATTGTTTGAATTTTCGTAGAAATTTTATTTGTAGACATGCAAAGCACAGGTTCGAACAATTATTACGTCTAAAGTTTTTTTGTAGAATCAGTACATAATTAATTGGGACTGTTTTTTGAGTATTAAAATTAATTATATTACATTAAACATTATGTTATAAGTATATACAAATAAAAAGGATCCAAACATGACAATGTAGATAGAAATATCGACATATAAAATAACTTGTATGATTTTAAAATTTAAGCAGAATGTTTACAGATACTTCAATTAAACAATTATTATCAGGAAAATAATTATTTCGTGAAATGAACTGCATAATTTTAAACAAAACCAGTATCAAGACATTTCGAATTCTTTAACGCTAAGACAATTTGGTTGGTTTAAGTATAGTGCTTTTGGTGTGAAGCGACATGAGTTTAGTTGGCATTGTTTTCTTTGTATCGCAGTCAAAGCAGAACTTGTCTTCATCTCAGACGGATAGAGCTGTTGAAAATCTCAGTGCTGCTATCACGTTTGTTTCAGAGAAACGTCGGTATCGCTGACTGTTTTCAATTCAGAGAACATGGCAGTTAGGAAGGCGGAAGTGGCCAGAGCTGTTAGAAGAGCACTGCGTGAGACTATTCTCACTCGTCTGGAGCAACAGATTGGCAACATTCTAATGTATACTATTGCAGAAGTGGACATGTATTCAGTTCCCCGGGCCTGCACACCTAAAACTACAACTGTGTCTACTACTTCAACATTCACTACTAACAATAAAATTACGAAAACAACACCTACTCTAGCTAATACAACCGTGTCTACTACTTCAAAACCCACTACTAGTGATAAAACTACAAAAACAACACCTAATCTAGCCACTACAACTGTGTCAACCACGTCATCACCCACTACCAGCAAAGAAACTACAAAAACTGCACCTAATCTACCGAATACAACTGTGTCAACTACTTCAAAACCCATTACTAGTAAGAAATCAACAAATACAACCCATACTCTAGCCACTACAACTCCAAAAACTATTATTACCTCTAAAACAGCTACAAAAGAGACGCAACTTACCTCAGAAACTCAAATTACTTCGACACATTCTGTTAAAACCACAAAACACGATACAAATACAGATAAAACGTCAAGCCACGCAGCAGCAACGTATACTGTAGCTCACATTCCGACTGCAAAATCCTTTCCAAATACTAGATCTCCTACTTTGGTAATTGAAAACGAGAATGAAACTGCTAACCAAGAAAATAACTTTGGCGACCAACTTCCTGATAATTCAACAGCAGAACTTAACAATATTATGAACGATTTGATAACCAAAGCCGGCAAACATTTTCCGACTGACAGTTTACTGCCATACAGTACACCAGACACGGACGATGAATTATATCAGGTAAATACATCATATTTTGGGACGGTTGTTGGTATTCAGTGTCATTATTTGCTTTTTGTTATTAATATTTATTTGGCGACTCGTAGTTTATTTCACGTAAATCTTACGCAACTAGAACTTCAAGCAATAACTTTGTTTGTCTATAGAACCATACAAAATTATCTAACAAACTCTCAACACCTACAAAACGAGTTAGTTTTCAGTTTGTAGCCTAAAGAGCGATTTCAATGAAAGTTTACTCGCGCGAAATATTTCCAATGCGTAGTAAAGTGTAATAAGTATTATATTCACTTTTGCAACAACACGTGGTTAAATAACGTCTCTACGGGTTCGCTAAACAAGTTATTCTTAGATCATTCAATAATGGTTTGCTTAAAATGACAAAGTACACTACTTATAAATAAAACCATCAATAAATTTAATTCATTAATATATATAAACTTTCTGTAGAACACATTTGCATTCTTTTTAAGCTTTGTAAAATCTGACTTATTACATTTAGTTTTAACTCAGTAAAATAGGAAACTATGTTAGTATAACCAATGTATCTGAACTACACACGAATTACACAATTTTAAGCTACAGGCTCCGTTCAAATTTTAGTTATGACCGCAAATATGCTATTATAAATGTAACAATTTGTGAAATGTATTTAACACACTGAATAAAGCAGCCAAATAAAATTTCGGCCTCCTATGTTTAGTATTACACAATTACGTAGTGTTATTTGAAATAAAAATTCTTACATATATACCATCTGCATGATCAGTTTTATCTGACAAAATATTGTCTTTACAAGAAAGAAACCAAATCTGTGAGAAAAATATTTCCCATGTCGAAGCTTAACGGCTTTATAATCTAAATATTACACAGTTTTATTGCTATGTAGGAAGTAATTTTTTGGCATATAACTCTGCTTGAATTAGTTCATTTGACAATGCTTGGACTTACCTTTCTTTTGGAGTCTAACACAATCAACAATGTTCTTATTTATGTGCTGTATTTTCCCTACATAAATACCAGATATGAAACATGTAATAAATTATACTTCTAAACATTGATAATTGCTATTAATTAGCGACGTGTCTTATGCTTGTGTGAAAATCATAAATAAATTATAAATAATTAAAGGCTAGATGCTTAGTGAATTAGGTAAAAAATAGAATAGATTCATTTGTCACTAATATACTCCAATGTAAAATATAAAGTAATTTCCACATATATAATGTGCCCACAATCACAAATGTTGCAACCCAGCGGGTTATCACTTCTACACCTTATAAAAAATCTGGAAAAAATAGCGGCGATTCTGTAGAATCTAGTTTACCTTAGGTAACGGAACTACCACTTTTAAATCACACCCTTGTGATGGAAGATGTAATTAATCAAACTTATAAGATGTCTGCATGCTTTTTACAGAAGGCAGAAGGCGGTGTGATGGTGAATATCACCCTCAAAGGTTTGAGGAACCTCTCCATAAGTGGAATCCCTCACATCGACAGAATGAACAAATCGGCCAGAGTTACTGCGGACGTGGAGTTTGATGGTGTCAAGGTACTGTCAAATGTGTAAAATAACGTCAGAAATTAGGTATTACGGGTGGAATTTACATAGCCAGGTAGAATATAGTAAATACAACTGATATACTGTCTGTAATTCATTTAAGTATATTAATGTTATTTATGAATACATTTTAAAAAGTTTTCAGGTCATGCACTTCTTATGACCGTGATTTGGGTTCGATTCCCGTCAGTTATATTCACAGTTGTTGTATTTGGAGAAAATAAAAGACGTTGAGTTACCCGACGTGTCAATAGTTCGGGATACTTTATCTGCTGTTTGCTTAGCAAGGATCAATACTTAGCCGATTTTCGACTGCATGAAAAGTTGGGTCTCGAATTTACATGTTTCATTCATTTGCACGTTCTTAGTTCTACAAAATACCGTCAGTTTCAAATCGACAAAATAATAAATATGTATATGTGTATATATATATAGATTAAAAAGCGTATATTTGCACTAACTTGTTTGATGGAGACGCTCATAGCTTACAGCTACGAGTCACTGAACCAGTGGCTTTCTGACGTCATACGGTTATTTTTTAACCCGTATATGCACATTCAATTGAACTCTTATGAAAAATCTAGAACATACTGATTACAAGAAGAAATTTCGCTTATATTTTTATATCATACCGTAAAGTTTGTATACTTCACACCAACATGGGTAACTTTGCACAATCAAAGTATTTTGCTAAGATATTTGGTGAAATTAAAATGGGTGAAGATTGAGAATTTACAGAACAAAAATATTGATATATTCAAACACAATCAATTACCTTTTAACAATCAGCATAGAAAATATGTATTTTGAGTCGTGAAATGTTTTAAATTGTAGTGCAAAATTACTCATTCTGGTGAGAAGTTAATCGTGCTGACGCAAAGTTACCCATGCTGGTGTGAATTATGAACAGTTTTCTGTATTTTATTCTGTTATTTTACTGTAAAATTAGTACATAATATTTGCTGTCGACTTAATGGCGTTTCTCGAAATCTGTCTACAAGTATGGTACTTCAGCAAATAATTAGATTTTTTTTAAAATGCTGGTTGAAGTAATTTTTATGAAGGTGCTTCGGTTAGGATGAATTGCAATGTACAAAACTTTTAATAAAATATTAAAGTTTCTTTACTTATGTAAATTTTACTTTATTATACATAAAAGCTGTATAAGTTAATCGTTCTATATCAAGTGTATTTACTTTACATGTTTTTTTGTACTTATAGTTATACACTTAATGACGTCTTGGAGTATGTATTTCGTTGTTGCAGGTAATAAGAATAATAAATGTGACAGTTTAAGTAACATTATCTTACAATAATGCTAGCAGATTATATATTTGAAAAAGGTGGGAAATATTTTGGCAGTGTACATGAATACGTTAGTAATTTTGTAAATTTTGAAACGCTCAAAAGTTACATACTTTCCACATGAAAATAACACAAGTGTTGTCCAGGCATCCGTTTTCTATTGAGCAATAAAACCAAACTTAATGTGGACTTCGAGAATCGTATGTGACTTAACTGATGTTACAGTACTCTGCGCTACTACGCCTCGACTCTGCAGACTCCAGCTGGACCAGTGAGGGTGGTGTGGATCAACTGACGGGTCAGATTGTTATAACCGTCAACTATGAGAATACTTCTGCTGCCAATATCTCCTTGGACAGTTTCCAGCTAAAACCTTTCGTGTAAGCAATTACGGGTTTAACATACCGAGGATATAAGCTGGAAGGAGAATTTTGAGGTGGAGGGAACGATGCCAATATCCTAGAATTTAATCGAGAGAAAGAGAGAGAGAGAGACAAAACCATGCTTGCACTTACATTGAGTTTCAAGAAAAGGTTGACTAATAAATTATTTACTTTCTCAGAATAAATGAAGGCTAAATTAAAAAAAAAAAAAAAACTCTCTGCCTTTTATAAAGGATGAGTCTGGACGGAGAGGGTTCATTCAGTGTTGTGAAAGCTTTCAAAAATAAGTTGTGAGTATATTTTCCAGCTGTGCATAAGGTGCGTATATTTAGAGAGTAGCTACGTCAATAATAAAGTTTGAATTTAATGTTTATTTAAATATTAAGTAGAAACTACTAGATATTATGCTAAGTATAATATTCAGCAGTGTCTAAACTAGTACTAAAACTAAGTAACTAGTTTTTATTTTATTTTAAGAGGTTTTCGGAATTACATTTCTTATGATATACTTCCTATATACATACATTAAAACTTGTTTTCAACTTAAATTTGTAAATGTTATAGCCACACAAAATTAACTCACTGCGTCCTAATTCTGTATTTTCTTACATAGGCCTAATACCATGAACAATATTAAAATAAAGATAGGGCTAGTGTCATGTCGTCATTACACAGCGTACTTAAAATATATATTAACGTTATAAGACAATTAGTAAAATTAAGCTCTCTCGCTCTTCATTACGAAAGCATTCCGCTAAGCCGGCAGTGTGTCAGTATAATTCTTACGAACTCTACATGTTACTACAGTGTGCTATGCGATTCCACCGACAGTTGAGTAGTGTTTCTTTCTTGATCCTATGATAGCACAAATGTTTTATGTATGTATAATGGCGGTTTAGAGTAAACGAAGTGAGTAGCTGGCAAAATCAGATACAATTTCTACGTGAGAAGTCTCTGCTGCGTGTGTGTAGTTTCTTGGAAGCAGACATTGTTATACCTGTTGAAGCGTTACCAAATTCTTTTTTATTTAAGATCATGTACGATCATCAGTCTAATACGCACAAATTTGCACTCTCAACTCTTTCGGTGTCCTGATGTCATGGCCTACATACGCATCTCCAATTAGAGTACTTTACGAAGATTGTGAATTCCCCTTCCTGTATGTATGTGTGACTGTCCTCCTAAAAATTCTTAACCTAGTTTACCAAACTTCATGAAATGTGTTACATTTGAAGTATAAAGTAATTTGACTTGACTTTTATGTATTTATTAATGGCGTGTTCATATTTTGAACATATAGTTATTTGATCATTAAATAGTGAAGGAATATTTTGTCCAAAAATTTGGTATATACAAAGTAGTCAGCAACATCAATTGAATTTTATGTATTGTGTTTATGATGTGCTTATAACGCCAAATAACGGTAATTTGGAATTTTTTTTTTTTTACGCAAGGTACCTCTTAACCACTTTAAGAATTTATATAAATTCGTTATGGAAAGAAATATCTAATTTGACATGCAGAACACACATTGTGTGTATTAAGGCCACTTGCCTTTGACGTAATTTGTTCATAATGTGTTCAAATTTAACAATGGCGGCCGTATAACATTTCCAATCACATACATTTCATTTCTTCTTATATTACCTATATAACATGTTTTTAATATAAATAGAATAAACTCAGGAATATTAAATAATTTTTTAAAATATTTTTTTTGGGAATTATATTTTATTTTATAAAAAGTTATGTCAATTTGAAAATTTTTTGATCACAAGAAATAACTAAGGAACCACGTTTCAGCATTTCATCTAATTGGGAGCATGTAGACTTAGGTCACTTGACCTACCTCTATTTTGTACACGCTGTGCTTATGTTTTTATGAAGTCGACTGTATGACCATTTTTTGATTACACGAGACACGAAGAAACAAATTTCTGGATTTTGCGAAGTGTTTATTTTAGGTTATACGGAACCATTTCTCCAATTAAAATAATTTGACATGATTTGATAGTTAATTTGTAAGTTTTGATTTAAGCTTGTTTTATTAATATACGTCCACTATTTGGGAATAGCATGAAAATGCGAATCAATAAATACATTTCGTTTGTTAAGTTTAAAGTACTACTAGACCGATTATAATCAAATTTAATGTTTTAACTGTTTTTATCGTGTCAAGTGGCCTGATAAACGAGGTAGATTAGAACTTTCTTGGATAATTTACACCTATAATGAGGAAAATTGGCTCCATAGTAGAACCGCTTGCTGTAAAAATTTATCTGAGCTTTATATAAAACGTTTTGCTTAAAACACATAACGTAGATTTGCCAGAAAACTATTGGGATATGATGGATGAAAATGGTTCTTGTTAACTTCTCAATGGTTTATGCTTATATTTAGTATTTTCAAGATCACATTTTGCTTCATGCCAACAGAAAAAAAAATGTTTTAGTTTGTTTTACCATCTTGGATAAGAAATATATATTTCGGGTGTTATATGACACAGAAATATTTTCGTGAGATAAGTGTGAATTGTGGTTATAATTCATAATAAATACAGTAAATGTTGCACCTAATTTATTAATAAAAATTCAAAATGATGTTATATTATCCTCACAAGCAATACATCAGTTTTACTTAAATATTTCAATCACCTTGCAGAAAACAACGGATTTTTTTATACAACACCTTACTTTTAAAAGCCCTCGGTATTTTTTATTGGTAGTCGTTGAGTCAAACATGCAGCTATAGTTAACGAACTCACTTTAGAATTGATTCCCAGCACAAACGTATGAGATATAGGGCCACCTGACAATTTTCTGGTTTTTAAAAAACGTTTCTTCTCCAAGAGATGACCTCTGAAACTCTAGCCAATTATAAATAACATTTTGTTGATAACTGTCTAGGTCATATACTAATTTCTTATACTGCTTTTATAACACTATATGCAATATTCATTCAATTCATATTAAATTCACGATCCGCATCCTTAAATCAAAATTTGATTACATATTAAAGCACTTTGATTTGTTATGAATGATATTGAGAGGAACAGACTAAAGCTTTCATTACTTACGGATAGCCATTATAAAAAAACTTTTCTGGAATGGAAGAATTTTCATGCAACTTTAACATTTGTCATACTCAAAATATATAGTTAAGTACACGTATTGTTTTGTGAATGTATACTTACTTTACATTAAAACATATATTAAAAATATTCAGGTAGCATAGTTAACTTT
>PNEQ01050675.1:32213-50450 GCA_003012365.1 Medauroidea extradentata
TACTGTGCTGTTAAAAAAAAAAAAAAAAAAAAAAAAATTCGCTTAACAGATCGTAGTAGTTTCCTGTTGGCAGGTATCAATGCTACTGTATAAGATTTTGTACGTTGTGTAATCAACCTTGTGTAAGATAGTACATTTGAAAGCAGTTTCTTGTCCGTAGGCTGCTGACGGGTGTGCCCAAAATTTCTACAAGGAAACAAGTGAACGATGAGGAGGTAGAGGACGCCGTGAGGGGCGTCTTCAAGGTTGATGTGATCCCGGAGCTGAGTGGCGAGGAGTCTGCACTCCTGAAGGCTGCCTTCCAGGCAGACAGGCTGGACATGGAGTCTCTGCTCACCACAACTACATCTACAACAGTAGTGCCATCGACCAATACATCAATGGCATCATTGACTGCCTCGAAAACAGTACCATCGACCAATGTGACAATGGTGACGTCAAATTCTTCGACAAATGGTCCATCGACCACCTCAGCACCGGTACCTTCGACCACGCCTAATTCAGGTTCTCTGCAGTACTCGTCCCAGTGCCTGACAGTTATGTTGGTCTCGATCTTGCCGTCGCTGTATGCTTTGAAGATGCTTCTGTTATATGACATCCTTCTCCAGTAAAATCTTTTGTATTGAATATAACTTGCTGTATCACAATAAAATATTCAGTGCTAAATGCTACTCGGTGAATCACTCTCAATATTATAGCTAAATTGTAGAAAAGTCCGAAAATTCCTATTTATTTGAATTATTGTCAGTGTCTTGAAAACGTTGTTCCCACAGGCTCAAATACATTTAAGTTTTATATGTAAAATATCAATTTAATTCATTGCAGTTCGATATGCCTGATTATGTAATTGATGATTTTCAAATTAATAGAAAAGAAGATCCTGAACAAGACAAATATGGCTCATTATTTGATCACTGCAATGTCAGAAATATTTATATTAAAAAATGTGAGGAATGAAGTATTTTCAAATGGGAATTGAAATCTAATAACATAATATAATATATCTCATAAAATGTATTTTTCTTACAAAGGTTTTAGAAAATAAAAAACTAAATTCTATACTTCTTATCGTAATAATTCAATGTACTTTAACCCAAATAAATTTGTCACTGAATGAACAATTTGTGTTATTGATTGTTCACATCGAAAAACATATTTTGTTAATGATAGAACTAATATTAAACTAACAGTAGATAGATGCGACAACAAATTGTAATGTTGTATTTATAAGTCGAATAAATCTTATGTATGATGTTAGAAGTGAGAGATTCACTGAAGATACTGTGTAACTAATTATAATTGTTTTATTATTTTTTAAAAATATTTTTGAATTTTATTAATTTCGTAAATTTAACTGTTTTATATGTTTAAAATTTGTTCGCTTTATCATAGTATGACAATAAAATGATTACTGTATAAATACGTTGTTGTTAATTTTGGTATTTATTTTTTGAGATAATTTTTGAATGTTTCAATATTTTGAGCAGGAATGAGTAAGTTATTAAAATTAGTTTATCCTTGAGTTCATAATAATTTAGTTTTAATTAATTTAAAAATACGTTGTTCTCCCACTCAACAAAAATATATAAATAATATTTTATATCATTAACATACGTGTTGTATAATTCTTTGTTTTCTTCTATTCTATACACTTTAAAAGCAGATTTAAATACTTCTTTGATAACGCAATAATTTACCAATTTTTTAACATAATAATGTTTCAATTTATAATCTTGTGGTTCGCCAGTGTTACGTGTAGCCAGTCTTCAATTAATATTACTGCCACTTTATATAACTCAAATTTTATAAAAAATATTTTTACATAATAGATTTGTACTGACGACATATACTTAAATATTCTTTTCCGTTTTATATTTTTATTTGGTGATTTAGTGAATTGAAAAAATTGTTATCATTTACTTTTTGGAGTTCAATTGCTAATGGTTCGTTTTCTTGTTTGCAATTTATGTTCTCTTTTTATTCTAATGGAAGGAAAAATTTATTTTTATTTCCAGTTTTTATATAGTTTAGAATATTATTTTTAGACGAAAAAATACAGAATATAATCAGGATTCATTAATGGATATAGCATTTTGTAATATAATAGCATTATATTGATCAACATTTTTTCTAATTAATACTTTGTGTATAAATATTAAAAACTTTAGCAACATCTTTTTCTTGAAACCATGGATAATTTTTCTTATAAAATATTACAAATGAATAATTATTTATTATATGGATAACTTGATTGTCTTTGAAAAAGTTTTTAATTTAATAATCTATACATTTAATAGACTAACTATTTTTATTCCTTTTTAACTTGGTAATGACCCCACGATAAAGTATCAATACCATTTTCAAGAATATATCGTTTATTATCTTCAATGCGCAATGCCCTTTTTCCTAAATTCTATTGAAAATAAGTCATGTTTTTACTTCTTGTAAGGTTTTTATGCAACACTTCATATTTAATAAACAATTTTTATAATCATCAAATGTTATTTCATTTTTAATTATAGCATTTTAAATAACTTGATTTTATCGTAACACCATCTTCAACATTTACAGCGTAAATATTTGATTTTAATATAGTAAATTCTTATATTTCTTTTCAGCTATTTTCATCTTTCATTTTACCAACAACTTTATAGATTATTTGTAGTATTTTTTAAATATTATTTTCTTATATGTTCAATATATTAAATAATTTATTTCATATATTCGTAAAATAATTTTTATGTAATAAATTAAATAATTAGTATCTGTATAACATATTTCAGTATTTTCTCCATATTTAGGTTTCGTCTTATTACAATGAAAATCGTACATTAAAGTTTTTGGTAAATCTAATGTAGTCATTCCTATATAAATTAATTTTATTAAACATAACTTAGTTTTTCTCATACGTATTGCAGCCTAAGATTCAATAAGTATAGTTCTATCTCAAAAATTTGGTTTTCGAAATAGTTTTCAATGTGTTTAATATTTGTATATGATCTATTATCAACTATATTTCTAATATTTTCCGTTGTTTTTCTGAAAAACTGAATTATTCATTGATTTATAGAAATCTTTTCCAAAACTATTTGTAGCATTTGTTCTGATTTGTGTATAAAATCAATGTATTAATTCATACAATCAGATTGTTTAAATGTTAGAACACTATGTACTTTTTTAAATTACATTCTTTAAGATGAATATTTTTTAAGATTTACATAATGAAATATATTTTTTTCTTTATAATATAATGTTGTTAGTATTTTTTTTTTTTTTTACCTGGCGGTATTTTATTTTCTGGTGCAAGAGGTAAGTCTTAGTGTATACTGTGTAATACTTTAGGATATTCTTAATGAACATCTAAAATATATCCATCACTTGAATTGTTCTCCACGTTTAAAACATGTATTTTCCCAATTATTAGAATCATTGTGTTTAAAATTTACCCATACAAAGCATCCATATGGTAAATATTGTTTCTTCTCCCAACCATATAAATTATTTGAATATAAATATTCTAAATAAGAATTTTCCATTTTTAGTTTTTGATTTATATATATATATATATATATATATATATATATATATATATGCATTTAAATATATTTTAGAACATTGGGAAATTCCTCCTCTAATTTATTTTTAAATGATTAATATGTTTTCATATACAGTTACTAATTCTAATTCAACTTTATTTTATTTTTTAACATTACGTTTCTAGTTAACCCTGGTGCAGCGAAATACGAAGAATGATCTAATTAATATGTTTTTAAACAAACTTCTTTAAAATTTTCAATTATATCAGCTAACAATACAACATCAACTTTGTTTCATAATTCAGTATATTACCCAAGATTTTAAATATTGAATGCATTCCAAACCTATTTGCGCAAATTTAAAATCTTCATCATCAGTATCAGTTTGATATGAATTATTGTAAAAATTTGCTTTATATGGTAATTCTGTTTCATTAAATATTTTTCAGAATCCATATAATCATAAGGATAAACACCTTTCTGTAACTAATTTAAATTGATCCTCTGAAAATTGTTTAGACGTTTCTCAAATTATTCTTTAGTAAGGTTTTTAGAAAGTGAATCTGAACTAGAAATAATAAATTTAAAAGAATCAATCAATCTTAAATTTACTCAAACATTTACATATTTTGTGAAATAAATACATTTTCTTCACTGTTTGGAATTATATCAGTTCTATTTTCATTTTCATGTTTTCCGAAATCTTAAAAAAATAATGTGTGTCATTCCCTGGTCCAATATGAATGTAAACAGGAAGAAAATTATGATTTTGATAATTTATAATACATTCGTTATGTGCGACGCCACAAAATTTTCCAGTTAAATGATCATTATCTTTTGCGGAATCTCTTTCCGTGCGCCTTTTATAAGATTAATTAATGATTTTTCACAAATATGACAACGTATTGCATTTTCATAATCTTTTTCATCCTTCTTTTTTGTTAATAGGATCATTGTAGCTTCTTTTACATATATTTTTTGAAATATTTTTGCTTCTTCCATTAACATTTTTGCAATCACACTCGATGCATTTTTTCCTTTATAAATTACTGGAGGTTTGTAATCACCATTATCATATTTCATATAATAGCAAAAGGTTATTAATTCATATTTTTAACAATATTTTGTAAATTTTATTTCAGCGTTTGGTTCACAATTATTTATTTTCTTTAATAAACATTCAAAATCATCATAATAAGCAAAAAGTACTTTTAAAGAGCGATTATAATTTGTAACTTTTTATTTACTATTTTCTTTATTTGGAAGTTATACTCGAACAACTTCTTGTTCTTTACAATATTTTTCAATTTCATTTAACTTATCTTCACATTAAAAAAATTGTAAATATCTTCCACAAAGACACTTATTTATAGTAGTTTTTTTTTTTTTAAGTTGTGATCCTACAAGTCGAGAAATACATTTTATCCAACAATTTTAATTGTTATTGTAATTTTTTGTATATAAAAGATTGATGTGCTTATCAGTTTTATATATATATATATATAAAGGGTAAAATATATACTCAATTACATTTTCTTTTTCTTCGTGCGCATGCACAATAATAAAAATGCCAGTTCTTGTTTCAAATAATTTTATTTGGTCTAAATGCACTGGAAATTCTAAACCTTCAAATGCATTAAAGAATACATGGTCAAATTGTATATATTTAGGTTTTCTGTGTGTAGCCTGTTTAACAGGATGTAATGCTGATAAAATAGACCATAAAAAGCGTTTTTGATAATAATTTTAACATTAATAACCGCTCATTTATCTTTATTTTTTGTGGAATTATAAGAAGCCCCATTTATTGTATTATATTAATATATTCTTAATTTTAAATTAATTATTATGTTCAGCTTCAAATACGCAAAATTCAGCTAACATTGTTGAAATACTTATTTCGTAATATTCATCTTAATAATTTGTTTTTGAAATGATTTCATGTATAGTTTTAAAAGTTGTTTATTGATATTCTTTATAATTAATTGACCCGCTTTTATACTAAGCGGAAAAGTGAAAAGTTTTTAAATTATTATTTTTATTTAATTATTATTTTATTTTATTTATTACAATTTGTTTTGTAGCATTAAAGTATTGCTGGATTTATTTAATAATTTATACAATTAATGGAATAAGTCTTCAAATCAGTTTTCAATTACTTCTGCTATTTCGTGTATTTCATAGTCATCAAATTTCTTACATTTCTTTATTTTTTCTGCAGCTTGTACATGTTTTTGACTTGGTTCGTATTTTTTCTTGTAAAACTTATTCTATTATTTTCCACAAATTTCGCATTTTACATACATTTCTTCACGTTCAGTTTTTTGACTAACTTTTTTGAGTTATTTTTTAAAAATATTTTTTGTTAATGGAGGAAGACCTCTATAAATTTTACATCTTTCATATCTTCTTATACTTTTTGTTTGTAGGAATCTCCAAATTTTTCACACTTTACTATTACACTATTTGTATATTTTTTAGTTGCTAAATGTGTTTCTTCGTGATAATGTTTACAATAACTTTCACAAACATCATATTGAAATTGATATTCTCGAGACTTTTTATTTTCGTTATTAAATATATCTTTTTAAAATTTAAATATATTAGAAACATTTTGAGTAGAAATGTTTATATTTTAGTGTTTAGCTATTCATTCGTATAGAGAACATGTCAAAAACCTTTTCAAGGAAATCTATCATACAAACATTATACGCTTGCTTTAATTTTCCGTTTTGATAATAATGACTTTGATATAAAACTATGGCGAAGTTATTATAACATTAAATTGATATTTGTGTAATTCCATTTCTAGTTGGGCAACACCTGTTAACAGTAAAATATTTTGTTTATTACTGCAAGGCATTCTATGAATTAAATACGTAAGCAATAAGCATATAAATGTAACCTAACCGTCCACGAATTATTTATATAATTTATTTACATTTTAAGTTTAACATTTTGTTATCAATGGTTATTTTAACCATTATAACATTAATAGTTATAGTATGGAAATATTGTTCCCTAAAACTGCGGTCTGTCACGGAGGCATCGTGATGTACAAACACATACACACACACGTGTTTGTGTGTAAGTATATGTATATTGCTATATGTATTCATATATATTTATGTATATATATATAAAATATACACATATATTAATGTATATATATATATTATATACTTTTTAAAAGAAATCAGCGTGTCCGCTCGTGAACCAACTTCTGCCTGTCTACACCGTTTTGTTTCCCGCTTCACAAATATTTTGTCGATACCTTCGCTGGAGAACGCATAACAACTCACTAAACTTGAATCGCAATCGGTTGAATGAAGCAGGATCGTATGGAAGGTGAACCAACACTATTTTTGTGCTTTAGACATATGACATATTCATATGAATGTATATGTATGTGTGTGTATGTATAGTCTACGCATGTTTCCCAACAACATAAAAAAAACTCCGGCGGTTGATTCTTTATAAAATATTAGACGAAAATTTGCGGAAGACCTAGTGCCTACGTGGAATATTAACGTAGCAATAATCTTTTAAAAATTTAAAATTTCTAAAATATGTGTTCTGCAAACATCAGAAACTATGTCTATCAAATTGGCAGTACCTAGAACATAGCTCTTTGATATCGAGGTCTACGATCCCACAGCTAATGCTTGTTCAAATTTTCCGTCATAATAAAATAACACGGGGGACTACACTTGTATTGCATACAGCTATTTTCGCGTATGGAATGCCGAATATCTGAAGAAGGTTAATTGAGTATTTTGAAATATCTAACAAAAAGGTCCTGTTATTGCAACTGTATTAAATTATCCGTTTATGCCAAAACGCATTTGAAAATTCGCGCAGAGATACAGAGTCTAGGCCATTGGCAATTATGCACCCAGGCGTGCTTTGTGCTTAGCGCACAAACTTTGGTAGACTTTAATTGTAAACTACATATAACATACTGCAATAAGTTAACAATATCGTTAAGACCAGTTTGTTCCTTTGACTCTATCGCTGCAGCCGGAAAGTCATTTGTACGGTGAACGACAATGGTGGGTTGCGAGGAGTTCAAACACGTCGAATATGTTATTGTGTACATCCTACTGAAAGTAAACCAACACCGAATATCTCAGTGAGCTAATACCTGACAAAAACGTAGTGCTACAATGCAGGTATCAATATATTTTCTCTAAAATTAGTATCAATTGAGCTAGAAGCATCACATAACCCGGATCTCTAATGAAATTTACTAGCATATAGTTTTAGGAACTTCACACGATGTGGCAATAAACAGGTGATCTAACGTCTTTGAAAATGTTGTAGGTCATGACACACCCTTTATTTGGAACATAGATGTGTTTTCAACTATGAAAACAGTCAGACATTTTTGTGTGTCGGAATAAACCGTTTTCACGAAACTCCTTAAGGGAGTAATTATGTAGTACAGAGTGATCAAAATGTCACAAATACCATTTGCAGACTTCGGTTACCTTGTATGTTAGTTGGATGTACCCTTAACAATTAATTATGTATGATGTAATCTCAGCACGTGTTGCATCACGTTTTGATCTACCTGTATGTATCGAGCCATGTAGGCAACATGCAACACACAAAATGTTGCTCAACCACTCGTAACTAAACTGCCGGTATGCAAGTTTAAAAATTTGATAGCACTCTTAAGGCCTTGTTACGGAGTTTTGCAGTCATTTCGAAAATATTTTTTTTATTGCTACCTAATACTCATATCAAAATTTCGCTGCACACTTTTGACACTTATATGTTATAATTTGTAGCTGAATTTTTTTTGTAAAATTATACTGAACGGTTTTTTAGATTTCATTACCCAAAGTACCACGTTTTTCGTCGTGAAAATAAGCAAGAATGAAGGAAATGATTTTTTTGCTGACGAATGGTACATTATTTTAAAAAACGCGTCCACAGTATTGTGCATCGTGTGATTGCACATTGACTCAATTTTTTTCAAAACTTTTGGTTAAAAAATATTTGAGTTATTGGCACCAGTCTGAAAAAAAAAATTCGGGAACAAGCCCATAAGTCCGTCAACTTACAAGTATAAGTACGTTGCAAATATGGGTGAGCTGCATTTATAAACCTAGAATATTTCATGATAGAAATGCATATCGTTGCACTCTACGTGTTTTGTAACATCATTACATTATATAGAATAATTGGGAATGGACGTCATTTTTTATACGAAGCTTCATATGTACTTAATAATGTCATCATTAAAAGGATGTGTGTTACTAAACACAACATGAACCTAGAAATTTAGTACTACAGTTATACCGAAAAAAACTTTAGATACTTTTGTTTAGATCAGATTTTATGTGAAAATGAATATTGCATTAACAAAGTACATAAAACTGAGGTAGCTGTGATAGGTACTTCATGCGTAAAGAATTCGATAAAAGTCTGATTAATAGTTCATTTTATATCTGACGTGATAAAGAAATGTTCAAAGTCTGCCACTGTGTAATTATGAACACAGCATTAAAGTAAACCTTCATGTAATTTTTACTTACTTCGTACTAAATTAGTAACGAGCTCAACGAAATTCTGGAAAGTCATTCAAATACCTCGTGTATTTAAAAATGTTCTAATAGCTACCTTTTAATGTAATAAACACAGGGCGAAAAAAAAAAAATTAAGGTGAACAATCGTCTCAGTAAGTACTATGTGTGCAACAAAGTTTTATGAAATTCTGATAAACAGTTCCTTGTACAGCTCGTATGGGGAAAAAGTGTTCCTATAACTATCATTTTTGTAATAGAAACACGGCATGAACAAAACAAATCATAATCATGACACTTTACTAAGAACTACATACATACTGAGTGTTAATGTAATTCTGATTAAGGGTTGATCAGATATTTCGTACGAATAAGACCGACCGAGGTGGCACAACGGTAACTCATGGGACTTGCATTTGGGATGAGCGAGTTCGAATCCTGGCTCCCGCAATCTTAATTTCGGTTTCCCATGTATTCTTGGAATCGCTCCATGCAAATGCTGGTATGAGTCCTTCGCAAAGGCCATATAAAACTCGTCTCCCAGTTCCTGCCATTGATCCAAGTTGAGAATAACCGTCTGTAATGACCTCGCTATCGACGAGACGTAAAGTCTTCTTACCTTAACTCGTGTGAACTAAAATGTTCAAATTGTCACCATTTCGATAGTACGAACAAGGCATAAACCAAATTCACAAATATTGCGTACAAGTGTACTGAGTTTGATTGAAATGAAATTTTGTGGGTGGTCTTAAGTATCTCATGTGATCAAAATATGTTCAAATGCCACCATTAAGAAAATATGAACAGGACATAAACAAAAAAATAAATAAACCGTGTAACCACCTTGCTAAGCACTATATGCAATACAGAATTTTAATAGTTCTGAAAAAAAAAGTATAGATATTTCATGTTATAAAAATATATACAGACAACGTCCGTATCAAAAATAAATACAAGCCATAAACTAAGTTCTATGAGTGTACAGATGAGCATGAAGTTCTCTGATATTTTTTTAAGGTATTTCGTGACTACGGAAATATGTCCATGTGTCTGTCACTTTGAAATTTTGATCACGAAATAAACAAATTATGTTACAGTCATGTCAGCTTACTCAGCAGTATAAGTGTACCAAGTTCAATGACGTTCGGAGAATAATTTTGTTGGAAGTCATACTTAGGTAAATATATAAAAATGCAACCATTATAAAAATACGAACACGTCGTGAACTAAAACAACAAATTTCGAGTGAGATAACTAATAATTATGTGTCTAGAGTGTTTGATGATATTCAGAAAAGTAATACCCAAGATGTGCTGAAACACGACAATGGCCACCATTCTCAATATGAACGTACCATGAACTGAATACGTAAAAGTAAATCTATCTTACAAGGTACTTTTTGTGTACTGATATTAGTAAACTTCTAAAATTAGTTTCCTTAGATAACTAGTGTGATCGAAATATGTTAAAACGGCCGTCATTATTAAATATGAAAACCGTTAAAACCAACTTCTCGAAATTCAAATTACGCTACTAAATAAAATAAGTTATCAACAAACCTGATAAGCCTACATTCCTCTAATTGGGTAAAAATAAATGCTAAGGTTAAAACTGTTTACGTATATCAAGGAATATTGCATAATATTATTTAAGACATACAATAAACCAAATATACAACAAATTAGTGCGCTTACAAAGCGATATACCCATTCCCAGTTTGATTACAACTAGCAAAAAAATGTGAAGTCTTTCCATAATAAAGATAAAAATGGCTGCATTTTTCAAAATATTACTAAAGAATGAACGAAATACCCAAAAATCCAGTCAACTAACTAACCACAATATGCATGTTGAGATTAATGAATTTTCGGAAAAAATATTTCCCTAAATATGTCGTATCACGCCAAAAATGACATAGTCGTCATTACAAAATATAAACACGTAATAAACGAAATACAGAGAAGCCAGGTCAGCTTTGTTGTTTATGTAGTATATGTGTACAAACTTTGACGAAGACACTTAAAAAATAATAATAAAAAAACTGAGCACACATTATGCAAAAAAATTCAAATATTACTATAATTGAGCAATAATATGCTAAATGTATAACATTGTTCCCGTTCAAAATATGGACACAAGTTGAACAAAGTGCATAAACGTTATGTCAGCTTTGTATATTGCACATGTGTACCAAATTTGGTGAGATTCTGAAAAACCTTTCCCAATATGTGTAATACTGTGATAAAAATATATAAATAGACGCCAATTGTAAAATATGGACACCGAATAAATCAAATACAAAAAAGTAAGTCAGGTTTGTATACGTATAGTAGCACCAACTTAATAAAATTTGGAAAAACGTTTCCTAAAATATGCAATACTATGATAAAAATACGAAAATGGTCCCATTTTGATGATTTTTACACAAATTTAACTAAAAATGCTAAAGCCAAATCAACTTTGTGTGCAGGATGTGTGTACCAAGTTTGAAAGATTCTGAAAATATGCTACTTTCTACGCTTAATGTCCTCGATTTAGAAAATATGAAAACAGGCTCAACTAAATACACGAAAGTCACGTCAGTTTTGTGCGTTGTATATGTGTACCAAGTTTGATTAAATTCTGAAGAAATATTTCTGAAGATACTTAATAATATGCTAAAGAGCTTAAAGTAGCCGCCATTTTGAAAATAAACACAGAATTAAAGAAACCACAAAAGTAAACTCAGCTTTGTTTGTAGTATACGTGTACCAAGTTTTATTAAATTCAGAAAATTACTTCCTAAGAAACAAAATATCTCCTTACAATTTATTCATCGGACATTATAAGGTTATAGTTAGTATTTGCAAAGGTTATATTTTTTCCCCTGGCGTAGCATACAGGTCACATAAAATTAATTAGTTTATAAAATAGTGTTTTGTGTTTAATACGTGTACGATATTTGGATATGTATGTTACTAATATAAATATGACAATTCGGTTAGTAAATAAATAAAAGTTATATATCTTCAATAAGAAATAACCGGAATAAAAAATTTAAAAAAAAATTTAAAAGTGGTACTAGTGTAATGATGCGTGTGTGTAGTGTGGGGTGTGTGTGGTTGTGTGTTGTTGTGAAATGAGCGAGGGATTTAGTGAGGTTTATTGAGGGTTGTGGGGTGACTAGGGTGCATAGAATTGGGGAGGAAGGGTTGTTTGCATTAGAAAAGATATAGGATGTTGCTGGGTTGTACTGGGGTTGGTGGTTCGCGATGGTAGTCGGAGAGTGGTTATGGGGATAAGCCTAGTAATAGAGGAAGACAATAAATATATATGGATAGGGTAAGGGGAGCAATATGAAACTGCATTAATCCACAATAACACTACAGTTCCTTACCTAGAGCGGTGTCTTTTATGTTTAAGTATGTTCTTGTCAGAGTTCTATAAGCGTACCTCTTGCATGCATTACAATAAAATTATGACTCTGTTAATATTAATGTTTAAGTTGTATTTTAATTTTTTTAATTATTTGAATGAATTTATTGGAATTTTGATTTTTATGAATGCATTCCAAAAGAATATTACAAAATTACTAAAATTATATATTATAATATTGACACAAATATATTCAAAATTTAAATTACATATAATTAGATTTAGATTTATTTTAACACGAATGCATATTGCCTGCCGCAACCGTGACCTATAAAAATACTGGTCATTAGCCGCTTTTAGAAGAGAGCGCGGTCTTGCTTAATTTTGTGGAGCTGAGGAAAATTTCGATGACAAAAGGAAAACGTTAAGGGGGATTAATCCCTGTCAGATCGGTTTTACGATTTTTCTTATAAATCAGAGAATAGACACATTGTTTTACTTTTTTCACGCTGACAAGGCACAGTTTATTGTTCCGTTCACGTTTTGGAATCCATATGGCATTGTTTCTGTTAATGTTGCGGCCTCTGTAGCCGCTCTCGTAAATAAAGCAATTTTCCCTTTTCAGCTGTTTCCCGTTGCAAAATAATGAATATATTTTGGTTCTAGCAATTACAGAAAATCGATTAAGTTTGTATCTATGCCTTGTCGTGACAACCATTTTGATACATCGACTGGAACAGAAGTTATCGAGAAGAAATAGATAAATCCAAGGTGGTAGGGATCAATACCCCTTAAGGGGAAATCTGAAGGTTATGTGGTGTTACGGGAAATATTAATATTGATATAACAGAAATTAAGTGGAATTAAAAAAAATTTGACCCTGGGTACCGTAACGTCACATTTTTTTTTTTTTTTTTTTTAATTCTTCAGTAATCTTTCCGACTCTCATTTACCGTGCCGTCGTAATGGTTCACATAGTTATGCCAAGAAAACATAATTAGAGTATTATCGTTTGGTTATAACAACATCAATAGTAATAAAATATGTAACTGTTTTTCACACATATGCAGGATACATTATCTCTCGTCTGTCTTCAGGCAAATGTTCAGTCTGTGAAAACCGTAGCAAATTGCCTCAGTGGGTAGTAAACTCATAAACTGTATGGGAAATAAATACTTCCTTCTGCCGATAAAGAAATAATTTCTTCGCGAAGCCACTCGAGATGATTGGACGTGGAAAAATAATTGGCTAGATGGTTAAGAAGGGGAAGGAGGAAGGTTGAGTAGAAATATCTGAGTGTCCGCTGAGGTTATATAAAGACAAGAATCAGATAACAAGCACGTATGTGGAGCGTATCAAAGGTGAACCATGAAGACCATCACTCTTCTGTGCCTGATCTTCTGCCTAGTTGAGTCCTCGGTACACAATGACCCGTGAGTTGCCTCGTAGCTAAACGCTTAGCTGTAACACTGATACATAGGGAACTGCAAGATTCGCGTTATTTTCCGACAACAGAGTAGACTGCATGCTTTCGTACGCTCGTGCAATATCTCCCGTTTGGTTAAAATTCCGTGGTCTGCCGTGGTGAGTGCTTTTGACACATAATTAAAACTCGCGTTTTGGAGTGACCAATAGCTAAAGAAAGGGTCACACGTTGTTTAGTGTCAAATGCACATTCTATATAGCAACATGTTTCAGACTATGTTTATTTATAATGTTTGAAATTCCTGGGTCTGACGTGGTGTAGGTACCACTGATGGTAGTTTGCTGTTGTTTGTTTTTGTTGATTATTGTAACGACGGACCTAAACAACTTGAATATATGCGTCACAAATCTCGTTATGAAACACACGCATGTGTATAGCATCATCTAAAGACCTGTGTCTAAAATAACAGACTGAGTTAAGGTATTGTACACAGCAATGAAGAACAGTCTGTCGCAAGCCGCGGTGGCCGAATGGTCAGATCATTCGCCTCCAACCAAGGCCATCCGGGTTCAATTCCCGTCAGGGACGGTCCCCGGAATCTCGCGTGTGGGGACCATGCCGGACGATGTCATTTGTCGGCAGGTCTTATTTGGATCTCACGTTTCCCCTGTCCTATCATCCCGGGGCCGCTACATACTCATCTCATCTCCTGACCAAAATCTCTCAATCTCTCATCGGTCTTCCATCAAAGAGTAACGCTAATTTTGTATGCATACTGATACATTAACATATGCCTTGTTTATTTTTATAGTGACTTTTAACCGAGCATTGTGAGGCCGTAAAAAATCTTTGGACTCTCATTCGAAAGGTACAGGATTACATCCCCTGTCCAAGCATCCTGCCTGTACTGATTTCTGTATTAGATGTTTTTGCGAAATAGCTGCAGGCGAATGCTAAATTGGTTTCTAACAATTGACATTGGTTGATTTCTCTATTTATACTGTCAGTCCAAACTTCTCGTTTTGTCTCTGATGACCTTTTTTTTTTAAGAGTTGTGAAGCTGATCTTACTAACAGTACTTACATAACGATCTGTTTGAGTGTGTTAATAAAAGATTACTTCTTGTAGTGACGTAGACTGTTACTTACAATTATTATTAATATTTCAATGAATTTGGCATTGCCTATTGGGAAGAGAAAGGGAGAACAATATGATTATTAATTATTATAATTGAAAATATAAATATAATCGCGTATTCGGCCAGGGGTCCACACGTCACTACAAGGATTCTCCTTGCACTGTTTAAGAACAATTGTGATTTCGGGATGGAGTGAATGCCCATTGCCAACACCAACCTGGAGGAAACAGAAATTAGGGACGAGAGGTAGAGTGGAAGGGTGAATCTGGTGCACACCAAGTAAACATATCTGCCGCGTTTTTCACATGCAAAAACTCCAGGACCGACTCCACATGGGATCGAAACCGTATCGTTGTATGAGAAGCAAGTGGTCTGATCAACCTACTACGCAGGCTACTGTTATTATTGTTTATAATTTATAATGTGTACTTTTCTAAATGACGTGGAAACATCACAGAGAGAGAGAGAGAGAGAGAGAGAGAGAGAGATAAGCAGGCAGTGGCAAATAGAGTTTATTCAAACAGACATATTTAATTGCTTGCATTAAAATATTTGTTGATGCAGCAACTGACTTACGTAAATCATTGCATAACTTTGTAGACTATTTCTGTACATGAGTAGGTTACCACAACTGCTGCACAGGTAATAACCAACTGTGTCGGTATTATTAATTAGGATATATGTATGATCGAACAACTAAGCACAGAAACGACTCTAATTACACGTTGGTATCACAGTCGAAGCAGCAGATAACCTAAGTTTTATCAACTCCAATTAAAAAAATGGCTGTGAAAAATTTTTACAAACTTTTTCCGCAACAAAAATTGTTGGAAGCTTCGGTGTTGTCTTTATTACGTGAAAAAATTTTTCGTACAAATAAATATGGTCTTCAACTCAGTCAACTTTAATGAATATTCTCTTCGACAAGAAACGTTTCAGTAGAAAGAGGTAAAAAAGCTAAGTGGAGTGAATGAGCCAGGTAGATTGAGCCAGCAAATATAAGCCGTGGCATAACATTTGGTTTACATCTGGGATGAATATGAATCAGCTACCAATCCGTTTGCATTGACGTAGATTATCTCACGTTTTCCAATAATTAATTCTTGGCGAATGCAGTAATAGTTTGTTAATACAGGTTTTAACATACTCCTTATTCCTTTATGGTATGCGCACTCAGCAATTCTTAATACAGGTCCACAGTCTTAGAATTACAGGTCTGGACACTCGCCTATCTAACAATGCTATAGAGTTGACCCCGATATGACTGAAAGCGCCACTAGCGATGCAGTTTTTTTTTTTTTTAACATTGCAGTATAGCATCATACTAGCAGTTCTCCTAGCAGCTCCGACACGAGTTTGCTCCTTGTAGTTCCATTTACGCAATGTTAAAACAACCTCAGAGTGCCAGTGGCGCCAGTTAGTCATAACGGGGTCAATTTTCAACTCAAGTGTCCAGACCTGTTCCTCTACGGCCGTGTATGGGTCTACTCGGGACTCCCAAGGAGAACAGTTATAAAAGTCAAAAGGCTGTACTAGAAACGTCCCAAAGACGACAGTTATAGACATCGTTTGAGAGGCTCTATCAATTTCTAAATTTTTGGGAGGTACTAGTGACGTACCAAGGACGAAAGTTTTAGATACTTTATGGAAGTTCCAATGACGATATGTTTCGATACCCGTGGGAGGTACCACGGACGTCTCAATATTAACAGTTTTTGACAATTACGTTTGGTATAATGACGGTAATTTCTGACGTCTGAATTAGTCATTTGAGAAACACCACGTGTCACATTTTTCACAACATGTGTTTATGCAAATTTACTCTCGAAAACATGAAACTGAACAGTTCAACACAGATGTAACACGTGCACTAATTATTATGATTTTCAATTACTCTGCTTTAATTATTAAGGTTTTCCAAAATAAAGTAAAAAATTCACTGTTTCATTGTTTTAAAAGTCTTTCCCGAAAGTGACATGTTGTGTTTCTCAAATGACTGATTCATTTACAGGCGGTGCTGGGGATGTCTTAGAGCAAGAGTTTTCGACACACAGTTGTAGTTCTACGAATGCCCTCGTATGAAAGTACATGAAATCCTAGGGATGTGTATGAGTAGAATTTGTCACTTAACGTTTCCTTCACAAAAACTGCCAATTTCTCTTTTAGAGGCTATTGTTTCGATGTATAAAGTATGTCCTTTTATAATTCTTTTGCAGATTTAATGAAGTGCAGTGGTGTATACCAACCATATGAATGCTAGTAGTGGCTTATGTAGAAACATTGTAAATAAATAATCTTAAAATCATTGTTGCTCCACTATCCTATAAAATGTCAAACTTCAAAATAATACCATACGTACTCTCCACTAATATTATAAATTCACACGTAACTCTATCCGTCGATCTGTCTGTTTTCTTTTCACGACTAAACTTCTGAACCGATTGCAATGAAATTTGGCGTAGAGGTAGCCTTAGACACCAATATTATTAATGAGGAAAGGGAATGGAGAGAGGCATTTCAGAAAATGTAGCTTGGTTACTAACAAGTAGACTACACAACTATCATTGTTGCAAGAGTAAGTCGTCTATTTGGAATTGTCCACATGTAGCAAAGCACAATCGGCCGTTAGCTGGTTTACTACTGGCACTGCTGGGCAGCTGTTGGCTATGATGAATGACAACTCTGCTGAGCTGCCAGCTATGGTTGACTTTCGGAAATGAAACTTATCTGCTTGACATTTGTGACACATTGGTGGAACATAGATGGTCGTGGTGGCTATGAGCTGGCAGATGGCCTGCGTTCTACACACCAGCAATGATTGAAGGTTATGGGTGGTAAATTTTTTGAGACTATATAAGCATGAATAACTTTCCACTAGCACTATGTATTAGCAGTAGTCGTCCATTTGTGGTTAACTGCTGCAACAACAGTACTTTTGACAAGCCATATAAGGCATATTGATAGAGTATAGATAGAATCGTAACTAATAGTTAATAGCGCGTTAACCATTAATGGTCTATAAATGACTTTCATAGTTATATACAATTCTGGCAACGCATAACTGATCTATTAATGGGTTTCGTTGGCACGTACAAGGTGTGCCTTCTTTAGGAAAGCTTAAGGCTGCGCAGCGGTACATTCACGGGTCATTCGTGATACATTTATGCCGAGATAGCTTACTGTAACGTCGCATGCTATCTCGGCATAAATGTATCACGAATGACCCGTGAATGTACCGCTGCGCAGCCTTAA
>PNEQ01050676.1:0-14415 GCA_003012365.1 Medauroidea extradentata
CTGTAATTGCTGGAACCATAATATATTCATTATTTTGCAACGGGAAACAGCTGAAAAGGAAAAATTGCTTTATTTACGGGAGCGACTACAGAGGCCACAACATTAACAAAAACAATGCCATATGGATTCCAAAAAGTGAATGAAACAATAAACTATGCCTTGTCAGCGCGAAAAAAGTAAAACAATGTGTCTATTCCCTTATTTATAAGAAAAGCCGTAAAACCGATCTGACAGGGATCAATTCCCCTTGGGTGTCTGTAATTACCCCACAACCTCAAATTGGCAGTGCTATAAATAAGGCCTAGGCGAAGTCGCTGTTAGTGGCAGAGACAAACTTAAGGCTGCTTTTCGCGTGGACAGCTATAGCTACTTATCCTGCTGCAGAATTAGTTCAACTAGCCGCTTAGACATTCTAACACTTGACTGAAGTACCAATCATGTGTGCAAAGAGGTTTTCCAATTAAAGTAAATATTATCAGTTACGAATAATATTCGCGAGCAAAGCCGCGGGGGACTGCTAGTCACATATAAATTTCAATACCATGGTACAATTTATTTGTTTCGTTCACCATCAATAATGGTGAATAAATTCAAGAAGAGTGTTATATTTTAAAAGTACAGCCCTACAGCATGGATAATTTTAATGTTTATAATTCTGTTGATTTAATGCACCTTTTAATTCATTTAACATAGAGACTGCGTAAATTATTTTAATAAAATAATTATTTGATGACTAGAGCAGTGGGTTCGCATAATACTGTATAATATGTGATATTTGCCAATGTACGCCTAAGTGGAGTCACCGAACTTAGTGCAGTTTGAATGTTTCAAGCACGGGGGGAAAACTGTAAGAAATGTGGAATCAGTAACTCATGTTAGATGTTTCGGCATAAGAACATCTGAGAAAAAAGAACATTGCCAATATGAAGAAGGAAGGACGTGTCGAAAGGAGGTCCCACGACGAAGCTGAAAAATTAAACAAGGCTGTTTCATGCAGTCACAGACCATTCCGAAAGATATGCCGATGTCTGTGTTGCAGTATCTGAGAGTTCCTGCTGACATATGTCTTGTCTACCGAAGATTCAGTTATGTACGAGACTTAATAACCTAGTCTGCAGTGGGACAATGATTCGCCGCCAGCGTAGTGGTAGCCTATTTATTGAATACGTCATCGATAATTACTGAAATTTGAGTTAGTTTTGCTCATAACTTTAATAACAGATATATATGCTCACAAACCCTAGGGGCGAAAGAACTTGTATTGCTAATAATATAAACTGAATTGGTGACGCTAGGAGTTTAAGTTTGCGTAGCTCACTCCACTTAATATTCTCGTATTTTGAATTGTTTAGTTTTTAGTAGTTTTCTTTGCATTTATTTTAGCCTACGTCATCAGAATACGATAATTTTCAATTATTTATTATTCTGTTCCAATACATTTATTTCTTACATTCTTATTTTTCATTTAAATTAACTTTAATTATTTATTTTAATTGGAAATTATTTTCTTTCTACTATCATTTGCAACTCTGTTGTACTACAATAACGTCTGTTAGCGAAATAAAAATATCTATACTATAATGAAATTCAGGTTCATTAAAGAGGAGTTATTCTGTAATAGGTAGAGCCACGATTTTATGGCGAAAAGATTTTTGCAACATTTGGTTTCAATGCGTCACGTGCACACCTGCAGCTCTGCTACATCGTCTGTGGTTGGATGATTTTACTCTCACTTGCCTTGGCAAATTATAGACGTACAGACTCACAATAATCTTATTCTGATTGGTGCAGTCAAATGAGAAACGTGTCTGAACAAAGGCACGCTGCCAATAACATTAAAGCCTGGTTACCGATGTGCACGTGAGTCACTGAAACAAAGTGGGGCAAAAATCTTTCCGCGACAAAATCGTGGCAATAGTAATAGGGTTATACTATATCATATCTCACAGAAAGAAAATTTTCACCTAAATGTGGAACCTTTATAAGATAAATGTAAATATATTATTGTATTTATTCACACTACATGATTTTTTCGAAACACACAACAGCGTCTGTGTGCTTTAATCGATGTAACAACAGTTGTTGTAATTAAATTCGAATGCATTTTAGTCTTGAAAACTCAATAAATTTTTGTTGTTAGCTGCACTTCCAATTAACTATCTCCGTGCACAGTGTTCTAACATCTTCCCAAACATTGTATTGATCTTGGGTGAGAAGCGTATTGCAGCGGATCATTCGGGAATGAAAAATTGTAAAACAAAAATGTTCAACTTAAACAAGATAATATGCATAGACATATAAGTGTCGATTCGAAATATTATTTCAAGTACTAATGTAAAATGAAATACATTTGTCGCTGTACCTCAATAAAGCGCTTGCTTCATTGTTAATAACTACCTACTAAAAACTTCCCAAGATTCGAATCGGCAAACTTGCCATCCGTAATAAAAGGAACGATTATAAACACAGTGGTCAAGTTTAGGATAGTATATATCCATTCTACTTCTTCTTTGTTTTAGTTCGAACGATTCAGAAATTACACATCCGCATTGCTTCGTAACCGTCAGACATAAAATAGGACACCTGTTAAACGGGTTTGTATGTGTCGCAGTCAAATCCTCGCGTAGGTAGTCTCAGGCGTGACAGCACTATATCAAACACGACTTTGCTGACATAACTCTTTACACTACTTTCTCCAGCGCTATTCTTCTCAAGTTACGTTGCCGAGAATCTTGGTGGTTCAGAGAGCTGTGCCTTGTTCCAGCTGGAACTTCACTTACTACAAGTCTTGCGTGACCCGATTTAGTACAATTAATGATGGTTTATCGCGGGAAAACTTGACTGTTTGCTGAATTTCAACACACGTTCAGGTTACCAGAATATTATTGGCTTTAGCTTGTATTTGGAGCTGTTATCCTATTTGACTGAGCCAATAAGAATACCGATATTGTAATATTTGATGCGTGTTGTTAGTTTGCAGACACCTACGTTGTGTCAGACGTATATCCCCGAATCATACATTATTCAAGAACTTACAGTGTTTTCAGGGGTATGTTGGCACAAAATATTTTCGCAATATACCTTCATCTCTAACAATTAAATATAAACGAATTTATACTCAATTGGGTCTCGACCGAAACATTCATATAACAGCAACGCATCAAATGCGTAAGTTGTTTACCACAGATGTGATTTAGCACCATGATGAGAAAATTTCACTTCGTTTCAGATTAGGTGCTATTTATATAATTCATCTGTAAAAATGTGTACTACTATAGCCTGTTACATACGTAAGAAGTTTTAATACAGGCTGCTCAAAGCAAACGCCTAGTAGAAACTCCACGCGAATCACGTTTGACATTAGAGACGAAAATGTTAGTGAAAATAATGTTGTACGGTAACGTTTTTATAAGAAAAATATGTAGGACCATGAACTTTTAGCGAAAAAAACTGTGCCTTAGTTTGTCTCAGTGTCTTATGCGAACATCTGCAATTCTGATTCATAATCAGTAATTTGATGTTTTAACTCTCACGTGTCTTGAGGTTCCATTCGAAAATCACAGACAAGGTCATCACTTCAAAAAAGCTATGACGTCAATAACTACGAAGCAAAGCTGTAAACGTGCACGAAGGCAAAGAAACAAACTGGGGAAAAATTAGTTTCACGAAATTTCATGGACGTAACAATGTGGCAACATGGCGCTACAAAGATATCTTACTTATCTTACTAGTACTGTTATGACCTGCATATTATGGGTGCACGATAAAATCCCGAGCAGTTAAAACATAATTCAATGTTTACTCAACGCAACATACGTAAAATAATACCTGCACTGAAAGAAAAGTATTGTTGTAGGTACCACAATTCTGTTAAAATAGGGACAACAGTCCAGTACAGTTGTTGGTACAATAAATTGCTCCTGCAACAGTGTGTTCTGCAGAAGTAACAATATGTTTTGTAACAGAAAGATGCTCTTTTGTTCCTTCAACGGAACATATTGTTACTTTAACAGTACAGATTGTTGTACGAACAATGCAGATAGTACCGACAACCCAACTGGACTGTTGTCTCTATTGTAACAGAATTATGGTACCTACGACAATACTTTGCTTTCAGTGTGGACGTAAAGCGCAATCGTGTACATTATCCGAGCAGTGTTGCCACATTGTAAACGTAAAATATTGTCGTACAACATTCTGTCACATTTTTCGTCTCAAATTTAGCACAGTATTCGCGTGGTGTGATTATTATGCGTTCGTTTCTGAACATATTATATATATATATATATATATTTACATAAAAATTGTAAAAATTGTTTTAGACAAATTAAAATAAATTGATGTATGTACAATATGAAATATTGTTTCGTCTGAATGTTGTTCCTGAAGCATCAGCAACGGAAATAAGCATTTCACTTTAACTATCTTAAAGACAAAATTTATTGTTTTTTAAACATGTTGAAAACTCAATTCATGAAGTTTTTCGGAGTGTTAGAATTAATGAACACTCATCTTTAATCCACAATTTAATTAGCACAATTCTGACAGTTATTATATCGAGCTCTGCATTTCGAACAGTCCACGGGCAGCCACTTTACTTCTATAGGTGGTTCAGGAAAACGTGAACACTTTTGAAACCGTAATTACTTTTTTACTTTCATGTAATTTATATAAATTATATAAATATAAAGAATGCGGCCGAATTAAAAAGTCATAGTGCAAACCCAGTACCATAATAAAAAAAGCCCGGAGTTATGCAACAACTAACAGTGTCGATAAAAGTGAGATTTTGGCACCTTTTGTTGCCTATGGACTGATTTTACTCCAAAAAAGTCAAGAAAACTAACCTTCATTTTGTTGTTATCTATGGACACACATTTTTGTTGCATATTACATAAAAATCACCTTTAATAGTCAATATCATGGAAATATATTTTCGTTGTGTGGTCTATTGCTGTAAAACTCCGTCCAGTTAACGTCTTAGGTCACAAAAAATGCTATTGTTAATTATTATTCTAGACGAGGTGGTCTAAAAGTGTGCTCATTTGACTGTGAACAACCTATACCCTGAACAAAAAGAAACATTTATAAGTTGCTCGACTCGGATTTGCGCCTGTCCGGCTTGCACGCGAGACACCGCTAACTACCACGGCCACAATGATGGATGATTCAAGCCGATTCGACCATGAAGATTTGGAGTAGGGGTAGGGGGGAGTTCGAAGGAGGTTCGGGGTCCACGAAGACAAGGAGCGCGTTGTGTTTGGTACGTGGCTACAGCACATTCGTGACGGGCGGTACCCAGTTACCTCAGGCCTTCCTAGACACGAAGGTTGCAAGGCACATCTCCTGGCTGCTTGTTGAAGCTGGCACCAGACTCCACCGCCCATATCTCACGGTACTCCATTACCTTGCAGTCCCGAGCGCATTAAGAGCGTTTAAGTGGCAAGCATATATCTATAAGTATACATACATGTAAGAATATGTATAATTAGGGACTGGAAAATGTCGCGAAATGAATGACCTGAAGGCTAGAATCCATTATACTATGCATATTCAAGCCCCGTATACTCGTTCATTGTCTGCTGTTCCACAGAGTAGCAGCTATATATATATATATATATATATATATATATATATATATATATATATATATATATTATTAGAGAAGGTGAGTTATCACGAGAATGTTTTCTGCCAGCGTATTCTGCAAGTCAGTGTATCGTCCTGCGTCTCGTATTATTGGCCGACGGTTATGTAGCACAGTTTAGTTGTTTACAGACGAATCACAGACGTCCAGAAGTAGTGCATCAGAGTTGTCACTGGCCCAGTCAAATAGGAACTCGCCAGCGACGAAATAAAAGCGTCAGAAATGAATACATTACATCGAAGTCTAGCAAGCTGTCAACTTTTCCCGCGATAAATCACCTTATCTATATATTATATACATACATGTGTGCGTGCGACACAGTGTCAGCTTTATAGACACTATTTCTGACTACATTTTTCAAATACAAAAAAATTGGTTTTGTTCTCATACATAGTCTTCGCGTAGCAACACTTCAATGTAAAAACATTTAAGTTACATGAAAATCTGCAACTATAAAGAACCATGTGACTTTCTCAATTTCAATATTTATCACTTAAAATCTCGAGTAAGTCAGTTACTTTTTTGTTATTTGTTTGTTCCCGTAATTTGCTAATTTTGATTTTTACATGCTGCTCTGGGAAGACTACAAGAACTAACACATTTTAAAAAGTTGACAATTTCACAAGTAATATTTACAAAACTAACACTATGGCGGACAAATTAAAAATAATTCATTTTATTGCTTGAATTCCCTTAACACTCACCGGCCTATAAGGCATAGCATTCCAGACGTTCCGAAGTTCACTTTCCGGCACCCAATATCGTTATTTCTAATTCCAGTGTTTTTTTTTTAAATGGCTTCAGGTGAATACAGGGATGGTTTCTTAACAAATGGCACGGCTGATTCCTCTACCAGTCTCATTGCGTCAAGATGTGTGTCACTGTCTCAATGGTCCTTGATGACGAGACAATGCCCACTTACCTTACCAAACTATACTTGCTGTTTTATATTATTTGGTTTTCAGATATTTAACCTTGGGAATAATAGTCTATACTTGTTATTAACGGATATTGGTCCCATAAAGATTCAGATTTCGTACGTTATGACAAACTCTGTTTAACTTTTAAACCCTCATTTAAAATCCCGTTATCACAATTTAAAAAAAAGTTTCCAAAGTTTTCGTCTGATCACTTATCAAAGTCACAAAGTGGACGTTGCGGTGTAGCCAAAATTAAATAAAAAAGTAATAGAAATATGCAATCAAAATCACATTACATTGAAAGTCAATGTAACTATGCATTTTAAGACGTGTACGACGAAAGTTAATTTAGAAAAATTCAGTAACAGCGATAACTTAAATTTATACAAAAATTTATTAATTTTTATCAATTTTTTTAAAATACAAAAATGTACCAGATTGTCATCCCAGAGGTGTCTTTAAAGTATAACGTAGTATTTAATATTAATACGAATATATAGTTTCTGCAAGTTAATGGTTTTTTAATTTTGGTTAAACCACCACTGCAATTTTGTGACTTTCATTAGTTAAAATGAAAATATTGTAGGACCTATTTTTGGGGGAGAGGGGTGACACTTTACCTAATGTGTAAACGTTAAGCACACTGGTAAATATAAAACAAAGACATTTTGGGGACCAAAATCTTTACGCGGAACTTCTTTTTCACTAGCGCTACAGAATTTGAATGAAAATTGTACAGTTTCGGTACCTTACGGCCTCAATGAATAACAGAAGAGTTCATAATTAACAATAAGCGACTATAACTTAACTGCGCCGCTTAAAATACGTTGCTTGACTATTGCAGCGTAGTTATACGTTAACAATTAAAAAACCATGTATGTGCTACAGGTCAAGGTAAATAGAAATTAAACTATAACAGAAAAATGTTACAGTTTCCTACTCAAAATGTAATAATAATGATAACATTGTTCAGTACGGCGAATGAAGCAGAATACTTGGCACGTCACGAGGCATAGAAGTACAGAGAGCTAAGGACAATACAGACACGCTCATCTCTTCTCATCCTAGCCATCTTGTTACAAGTAAATGAAATGGCCTCCAGCCTTCTAGCCATCAGTTTGCGTGTATTTAAATAGTACTATTGTTGCAAGTGCCATTCTGAAATTCACAACTAATATGCCTTCAAACAGGAGAACATGTATAAGAATGCAGTTAGTCCCATGCATGTAATCGGTTACAGTATAAAGTTTGTGAGAAAAAAAATGCTTCGAACAATAATATTTTAACTTGAGACTTGGAGACGTAAATAGTGTTGGACACACTAACAACGTAACTAGTAAAACAACGCTTATATAATATATATATCCTTTTTAATGTTCACAAAAACATATTTTTATTACATATAGATATACTACAATATATTTCCTACAACAAGCAGAACGCCCTAAATTATGTTTTACAAATAAAAACAAATAAAACCTTCAAAAATAAGACAATACTGAATACAAAACGCTGTCCACTGAATACTGACCTCTACGAATAACATGTTCTTGTCAAAATGTTAATAATGTCTTAAATGTACAAACATAATTTTAAATGCAAATTGAAACTAAACACACTTACGTTGAATTTGCGGAATAACTTCAAACGATCACTTTAATCTGTATTTTAACATCCCCAGATTTTACTTTCGACATTTTAAAACTTTGCCTGGAGTTTGGAAATATTTTATTTGTTTTACAGGAACAACACTGGCATTTAATTGTCACATTCTACAGCTCTGATAATTGTTATTAAATGAAGGAAATAAAGTCGAAGTTACCGTATTACCCATCAACATTCATGGATATTATTTTATTCTTAATTTTGTTTTACAAAGGATTTTGTTCTGATGGTTGCTGCATGCTTAATTTAAAGTCAATTTCAAGACTTTTCAATAACAATGTTTTTCTACAAAATAACGTCCCAGATTCAGTGAACCGACACCGAAATTTGTGATCCAAGAAAAGTGTATTTTAGATTTATTTTCATATTTGCCTTTTTCGTCCCTTTTATAGTGTGTTAAATTTTTTGGAAGAAGGAGGGAAAGGTGTCAATTAATAAGCTCAGGCAAATTAGCACTTTTATATGTAAGGTTCAAATCTAATTCATTTTGCAGGACTTATGTAACAAACTTAGAGAGTGAGAGATTTCGGTCAGCGCTTAACATCGAGGTCTTCAGCGCTTGTGAGGGGTGACATGAGGTGAGTGTGAAGCAGCGTCGGAATAAAAGGGCGGGGGAAACGGGAGATTCCCGAGAAAACCCGACGGCCAGCGGTATCGTCCGGCACGATTCCCACATGCAAAAATCCGGGAACCAACCCTGCTGGAAATCGAACCCGGATCGCCTTGGTGGGAGGCGAATGGTCTTACCATTCAGCCACCGCGGCCCCCACGAACATCTAGAAAAATGTATCTTAAACAGCATCGCTGGTGGAAAGCAAATGCAGCTATTTCGTCCGTTTCTGCAGTGTATTTCCCAAGAAAATTACGGACAAACCGAACTACTGTTCGTTTTGAGAGAACTAGCCCTTGAGGCGACACCTTCACGTACCATGACGTACTCGTTATATGATCAGGATACATAACAAAATATTCTTGTCGAATATCTCCGTACTTATTACCGTTTGTCGGTTAACACATTCAACAGCCCTAAGAGTTATAATGGCTACGTTAACCTTGAACATTTCCCTCCTGGTACAAACAGTCGTCACTTCACCGGGTAATAAAGTAACAGCCATTATCATCAACTGCAATGCGCACAAACGATTACGACGGAATTATTGGTTGCTTGCCTGTGTCCCTGCAAGACTCGTACATGGTTTATTTTGTTATAACATTTTTTTTTTTTTTTTAACTACGTTCTCTTCTTAAAGTGCAGCCTAACTTATACAACTTTCACTTTTCCGCCGTACTTATCATGTGCACCTTCCGTGTGCAATATTCTTGATTAAATTCGCCTTTTTATACCATACGAATAATTCGTTTGCTACCGAACTAGAAACTAAACGTTTTAAGAGCGCCGCCAACCCGCGCGTGAGAGGCTCAAAAGCGACGGCGCATCAAATGCCGCGTCGCCTCAACCAGCCAAGCGCTGAACTAGCGTGCAATGTTCCCGCCGAACGGTTTTTACTATGGGACACTAAGCGGTGACCATATATTTTTACTGGTGGAAAGTCTGCAATTAAGTTCAGAGTAGGTCGCAATCTGAGTTTCACATACATCCGGTTAGTACATTTTGATGTACAGAAGTCTGAAAAGGCCGTTTCTAGCCATGTTGGAGGACTTAAATACTGTGATTTCAATGACCGCGGCGTCTTAACAATGAGGTTTCGACCTTGTCTGAAGTTTGTTTTCATTTCGCACAATGGGTACACGTGGAATATTTTCATAGAAAAAAAACCTGTTTACGAACACACTGCAACGTATTTGAAGTGTAGGGTAGGCGGCCCCCTTAAGCAGAGGTAATGTAAGTGAGCTTTACGGCTCGCCGACAAAGAGTTCGTTAGAGACGGTAACACACAATTTGGTTCCATGACAGGAGCTTGGAGAGGAGTCGACCATGGTCTTTATTAAGGAAACATCCCAGCATTCGCCTGGAGAGATTTCGGAAAACAATGAAAATACCGAAATTAAGATGGTCGGAGACGGGGATCGAACCCGGGTCCTTCAGAATGCGCGTCCAACGTGTTACCGTCGCGCTACCTCTCTCAGAGGAAATGTCGCAATATAAGCTTGTCTTTGTTCAGCAAGAATTCCGTAATTTTCTTACGAATATTTAAAATTGTTACAAGACAACTGTTCAAATTGCGACTATGCCGTTTTTATTTGCCTTTACTTGAACACAAATGCAACAACTCAACTATTACTGTGCCGAAATTCGTTGATATAATGTGAATGAAAGTATTTTGCATGTTGAGTAAACGAACACAAAAGACTTGCGCTTTAGTGAAGTTGGAAGTTGACATGTTTCAAGACTTTGGAAAAAAAAACATTTTCAGAAATACGTTTTCGTCTGGAATACTCTACACGTTGTGCTCTGGTGGCTGTTATGAAACCAAAAAAGTATTGTTTTAATGGTTTAGAATTTAATACTGTTTGCCTGATAACTACACTGTCAGTATCACAGGAATAGTTACTACAGTGTAACTAGGTTGGTTGTACTTTTGAGATAATGAATGTAACAAATTGACATAATCATAATATAGCATAAAAATTGAGAACACTTTGAATAGAAACCTATCACTTTATCGTTTGGGATATTTGAAGAAACTCCTGCAATATTCCACCAGGATAGGGAGAGTTTAGAAAGAGCTTCGCAATGATTGATGAATGGTGAGAAAACCTAGTAAACGCTTAATTGTGTTGTCTTGAACGCTTGGAATGGCGATATGAGATTAAATATTAATGAGCGGGAGAGGGAAAATATTAGGTAAACAGAAGTGCCAATGTAAACCAAACCTGCAAACAGAAACGTCCGTTAAGTTACCCACGTGAAAAATTCGGGAGCAACCCTAAATGTAGTTCGAATTCGGACTGACGTGATGGGAGGCGAGTGGTAATAAATACTTCATCAAGACTCTGCCCGCACAATTGTGTTGGTTCCAATGTAGTTCTGCCACAACGTCCTATTTTACCGGAAATTAATCTTAATGTTCGAGCGGAAGGTATGTACTATTCTAGAATATAGCAAGCAAATAATCGTCTTATTTTACTATCAGCTTACTCAATATAGAAGAACTATAGTTGGTGAAATTAACATATGGTTGTGTCTCAACTAAACAAATATGAGATATTTAGCACGACTGCAAAACGTGCCTGTGCAAACTGACGAAATAAGATCAGTTATGAATCTGTGTCAGATTTCTGACAGATTTGAAGAAGTGGCACGGAGTACCCGAGGGCGGAGCATACCATATGTATTTAACAGTTCTCTAAACTCGGTGCCTTTAGGCGTCTGCCGCGCTGAAAACGTGAAACGGGTGCTTAAGGGACCTAAAAACTGCGCTTCAAATGCGTTGCAACGAGTTGCGATTATTATTTTTTTTTTTGACAAAACTACTAAACGCGCATTATATTTCTATATCTAGGAAACGAACAAGCACTTCAAACTATGTCGCTATAGTTCCAAAAATTCAACTCGTTTATTTAAATCATAATTTTCGGGCCTCTCAAAATGGCCAAAAACTTTTTTTTTGCAGACTGGCGTATCTGCAAAAATAACGACCACATTCGAAAAACTCAACTATAATAAACAAGCGTCAGACTTTAAACTATGCTGGCCACAAATAAAATAATTTGGTCACCGCTTAAAGTCCCATAGTAAAATGGATAGTAGTAAAGCACTGCACGACATCTGAGTGGCTTGTGCGGAGAGGAGATAATAAAGGACTGGAAAATTTCGCGAATTCAATTACCTGCAGACTAGACTACATTGTACTATACATACTCAGTCCCAACTGTTTGTACACTAGCTGCTACCACAGACTAAATAGTAATACAGGCGTGAAATTACGTGGCGGCTCATTTGATATAGGGGAACTTGGCCGCTTATTGGCTGCCCGAGGCTGTAGACTCCAGCCCCGTGTCTGTTTGGCTCCTGCATGTTACTACAGGTTTCCTATTGGCCTGGCTACCGACTAGCAGAGCAGCTGCCTCACGCTGATTGGCAGTAGGTGTTTCCGCCATGTTGCTGGCCAGGGAAGCCATTTTGCTGGCGTGTGCGACTGAGTTCGCCTTCCTACCGACTATTTCACTTCTGTATTCCTAAATATTCTGTGCTGCTACTCAGGAGAACAGCAGACAACGGACGAATAGACGGGGCTTGAGTATGCAAATTACAGTGAATAACGACGTTGTAGACCACAAGGTCTCCTAAATTGAAACAACAAAAATATGTTGAAAGTAAAAGTTGGGTGATAAATTAAATTAAAATTTAACAAATTAAAGAATTTTTCAAACCCACAAAAAAAAATAGTTTTTATATAGAAAACGTAGCGTATAGCATCGTTATTCATTGTGAATTGTTTCAGTTTGGTATATCAGTCGGTTTTAGTGGCGTACATAAAACCGAAAAATTCAAATTTAGTCATTGCGCAAGAACTATGAAGCATGGAAAAATTTCATTAGAGCAAAATTTAGTCACAATGTATGTCTAAAACAAGGAAAAAATATCTGGTACAAATATAAACATAAAATTATGACGATGAAAATTGCTGCAGACAGTGCCCTTAATATAATGTTGTCGACATCGTAGTGCTGTATGGTATAAAAAAAACACTGATTAAAGAAAAACAATAAAGGAAAAAACAACCGAATTGACTGTATTCAACACATACAGTAATATGGGGCAAGAGTCCGCACTTAAGGACACATCTGTAATTTTTTCACCTCTATTGAAAAACTAATTCCTGAAAGACACATTATCATACAACTACAACATTTGAGAACAAAGTGAAATGTTTACAATAAGTACTGAAGATGTTATGAAGTTTAAACATGACAAAAAGTGAAACAATGTATAATAGGAAACATGCCCCACATGAGGGGCAAGAGTCCTGTCACCGTGGGGTACGAGTCCTACTTGCACCCATCGCATTTAAAGACACCAGTTCCTATATAATCTGTGCAAGGTTCTTCCCACCACGATATGCACGCATGGCACATTATCCAGTCTACATTCGGAGGCTCTTCATATCTTGCACCACAACCCCCACAGTAGTAGTCACCTTTTCCTGAACATAATATGCCTTTATTACTCCCACCCCAATTTAACTGACGACTTGCTCCAATCCATTTAATGACCATCTCTTTTGGTTTGCATTTTTTTGAGCTATTTTTTGTAAACTTTGAATCTGTGTTGCTGCTCGACTGTAAAGAAGAAACCGTCTTAATGTAAGGGGACCCTGTCAGTAGTTGTGATTTTTTGGAATTTTTCCTTCTTTTTTGAGGACTGCTACGATTTGGAAGAGGCCTTATTAATTCTGGTGAAACAGAAGAACAAGCTTTTGTAGGAGTAGACATGATAGTAGCTCCAGCATGAGTTGAAAGATCAATTAACCTTGGCCTATCTGCAGCACCGTCAGTATCAGTGTCTGTCCGAGAATGCATAGGCATAGGAGGCCTAGATGAGGTACCTGCATCATTAGGCCTAATCCTTTCCAGAAAACAAGGCGAAGAGGAAGATGTAGGCCTAGATGGCTCGGCATTGTTGTTTGTGGCAGGCTGGTCAGTAACTATTGATGGAAGGAAGTCAATGTCTGTGAAAATATCAGGATTGAATGGAATTATCCCACATGATACGAAACCTTTGGCTGCATTTCCCACAGATGTTGCTTTTTCATATGCCAACCGAAATAGATTAGAAATTTGAAACTGTGTGATGGAACGACCAGGATGAGCTGACATCCATCTGGTGCACTCACTTGAATAATAAACTTTCAACGGTCCGAAGAAAGTTTTATCCAGTGGCTGGGCTTTGTGGGAGCTGTGAGGAGGCAGAGAAAGAAGATGGATGTGATTGTCCCGACAGAACATGATAGCAGGTAGGGAAATACGTGAGGAATGATTATCCAAGATTAATAGGACAGGGTCATCGCTAGAAGGCTTAATATGGGAGACAAAATGTTGAAGCCACTCTAAGAACAGTTCAGAATTCATGTAGCCAGAGTCAGAAAGAAGAAATAAACTTGATGGAGGAGCTCCATTGGAAATAGCTCGTGAGAATGGTGTTCACATCATATCTTTGCCTCCACACTGCACTCACAAAATGCAACCGCTTGATAGATCGTTCATGTTCCCATTGAAAAC
>PNEQ01050679.1:0-22795 GCA_003012365.1 Medauroidea extradentata
TAGAGGACAACAATAAAACTAATTTAAAAAAAAAAACAAGATAGAAGGTGGAGCCAATGAGGGTAGCTAGGTATCAAGACAACGGACATTAACCAAGATGGTGGGTAGACCGTACACAAATAATTACGAGACACATGCTGAACAGATCCCGGATCCCGCTCCTAGGCTCCTGCAATAGAAGGAACTATACTACACTACTAACCTAGTTTACACCAACAATAATGTTGCTAATAGCACGTGTTTTCAACAAAATTACTAACAATGTTGTAAAAAATGCTTGAAAATTGTTGACATCATCATGTTATCAATATTGTTGCCAACATTCTGCTATTAACTTTGTCAACATTTATAAAAAATGTTAACATTTGTTACTAACATTTTGTCGAAAATATTTGCTAGCAACAAAAATATGAATTTTTGAAACATGTTAATAACTTTGCCGCCAACACTAATGCATAACATTATTTTCCCGACACATTCTAGGGCGGTCTGGATCAGAGGATGTTTGTAATAAATGTTATTAGCAATGTTATCATCACTTTTGGAGGTATTTTTGTCATCAACATTGTTATTAACTTCTGTTCATCGTTCTTACAACTTTGTTTTTGGTTAAGGTGCCTCCCTAGATAGGCTGCGTTTGTGTGTGAGACAGGAGCGGTAAGGTTCCCGTTGGCCGACGTATGTAATGTATTATCGCCTCTCTGTGCAAGCCACTCAGCTGGCGTGCAGTGCTTTACTATTATCCTTTTTCTTATTGGAAGCTAAGCGGTGACCACATTATTTTATCTGTTGCCAAAATTGTTCAAAGTCTAACACTTGTTTCCATAGTTGTGTTTTTCGAATCCGGTTGTTATTTTTATAGATGCGGTAGTCTGGAAAAACCCACTTTTGGCCATTTTGAAGGGCCCGAAAATGATGTTTAAAAAAACGTGCCGAATTTTTGAAACTATAGCGACGTAGTTTGTACTTTGTGTTCTTTACGTAGATATACAAATATAATGTGCGTTCAGTAGTTTCGTCAAAAAAAGAATAGTCGCAACTCGCTGCAAAGCATTTAAAGCGCAGATAGTGAGGCCCCTTAAAAGCGTATCCATTCGGTTACTGGCAGAGTCCTGATTGCAGGCCACTGCGATAGACATACCTAGTTGAAGGCCGTAGCCTTCAATATAACAACGCTGAAAACCTGGACCACGTTAGCGGTTCACAGTATGCTACGGAAATGACTTTCATTGAGGCTTCTATCTGGCTTGACACATAGGCGAATTAGCGAAAGCACAAGAACGGGAGAAAAATAGGCCATCACTAGAGATGATGGTATATCGCGAAAATGTTTTGTTCCAACATACCCTTGAAAACGCTGTCATTTCTCGCAACATATATGATTCGGTGAAATACTTCTGGCACAACGTAGCTGTATGCAGATCAATGACATATATGAAATATTACAATATCGGGATTCTTAATGGCTCAGTCAAATAAGGTAATAGCTCATAGCCATCTTTAGTAGAAGGCCGCGGCCATAAATCTGGCAATACTGTCAAGAAGAGTCATTTTAACACTTTCTTTAGCTCTCCAACGGCAATGGCTGTCCCTGATTCGTTATTTTGTCTACACGCCGACGAATCAGGGAAAGCCATTGTCGTTGGCGAGCTTAAAAAAGTGTTAAAATGACCCTTCTTGGCAGTGTTGCCAGATTTATGACAGCGGCCTTCTACTAAAGATGGCTATGAATAGCTCCAAGTACAAGCTAAAGCCAGTAATCTTCTGAACGTGTGTTGAAATCCAGCAGACAGTCAAATTTTCCCGGGATGAACCATCATCTCTTGCCGTCACCTTTGTTAAAGGACCACCCCAGAATTCGTTCGGAGCAATTTCGGGAAACCATGAAAAAACCAACCTACGGATGACCGGAGCCGGGAATCGAAAAACGGTTCCTCCTGAATGCGAGAACAATGTGTTACCGTTGCGCCACCTCGCTCCCTCGTTTTGTCACATCGAGCACCATAATCTTAAACATAAGACTGATACGAGTAGAGCCAGTGATTTGTGGTGAAAACAATTTAGCACCAACTTGCTTCAGTGCGTTACGTGCACATCTGTTGCTTTGCTTCGATGTTATTGGCAGAGTGCATTTGTTCAGAGGCGTCATTCATTTGACTGTGCCAATCAGGAGACGATTACTGCGACACTACACGTCTGTGATTAGCGGGTAGAACCCTAAGGAGCTGAGAGCTAGAAACATCCAATCACAGACCACGGAGCAGAGCTCAGGATGTGCAAATACGGCATTGAAATAAATTGTTGCAGAAATCTTTTCACCAAAAATCACTGCCTCCAGACATGACACTCAGTGCTCTGGAAGATCACTCGTCGAAAGGCCTCATTCAGACATGTTCGTCCAGGGCATACGGCAGGATTTCCGGGCTCTTATGCAACTAAGTCTTCGGGGCATCTATCCTCACCATCCAACAGCCAGTTTTTTTATGTTTCGTTTTCTAAGTTACAAATCACATAATTAGAGATGAGGGTATCTCGCGAAGTTTTGTGCCAACATAGCCTTGAAAATACTGCAGTTTCTTGCAACACGTATAATTGGGTGATATACTTCTGATACAACTTAACTCTCTGCAGACTAATACCAGGAATCAAATATAACAATGGCGGCATTTTTATTGCCTCATTGAAATAGGGTAACAGCCCCAAGTACAAGTGAAAGCCAGTAATCGTTTGATAAGCTGAAAGTAGGTTTTAATTCAGCAAACAGTCGAGTTTTCCCGCGATAAACCATCATCTCTACACATAATACAATTCCAAATCACCTGCCTGAATGCAAGACTATAGTGAATAAACTTTTTTCTAGTAACATATTTAACAGCGTCGGACCTCTACGCATTTACCCAATCTGCCCCCCCCTTTTTTTTTCTCGACGGCCCTGTGTTCGTCTCAAGATTTTTATCGGCCAGCGATTTTCCGCCACTTTGAAGCTCGTGCGACTTGAGTTCCCTATACAAGATGTAGTTTCGCTGTTGACTGGGTATCGTTGGCGTACTCGTCTATTGCTTCTGATTGACGAATGACTGCCAGCCACGTCGAAGGCCAGTGAGGCCATACTGCTGGGTCGAATTTGTCACGGTTGTGGTAGCTTCACCCTTGTGTTACTAGGTATTTGGGTGCTCGACCACAGCTTACGTGATACAAAGAGCCACAGTTTTGTGGCTGAAAGAATTTTGCACCAACTGGTTCGAATGTCTATTGTGCACACCTGCAGCTCTACATCATGGTCAGCGATTTGTTGTTTTGTCTTGATTTTCTACTGGAAAATCACAGACGTGTGTTGTCACGATATCCGTATTCCGAGTGGTGCATTCAAATGAGAGATGTATCTGAACAAAAACAACCAGCCAATAATCATGAAGCAGATCTGTCGATCAAAGGTGTCAAGTTTCTTGAATCTTTCACGCCAACCTCTAAGCTTAAGAAAATTTGTAAACCGCGTCGTAAGGTGGTTGATGAAATATGCAACCTGCCCTCACCTGAAGAGATCCAAGAAGATCGAAACACGAGTACGTCATTCTTATCCTTGGAAGGTCTTACGGTTTGGATAATAATTGGGATTTCCAATTGCTATATTCCCACCGTAGCGGGTGGTGTATCGTGCGGAGCACACGCGTCCTAAAGACGCACTCTTGAACATGACAGATACCAGCTGTTGGTCTCCGACCGATTCTCACCTCAAACGGGGGTGTTTTCCAAGGTTGTGTTCCTTAATACGGATTGGTAAATCGCTGGCCTTCCTGTCTCGTATTGCTATATCATGTTCGTTTCCACTTAAGAGACGGTTCCTCGTCTCATAGTCTCATCAGGTGTGCAATTGAGCACACTACGATGTGTGACTGTCGATGTTCACGCAAGGCACTGAATGACTGAAACATAATCTTTCACGACCAATCCATGATTCAAGTGATACCCCCTGATGAAACCAGCTTGTAATAATCCGATGGGAAAAGAGTGAGGTAACGGTATCAGTCAGGCCAACGAACGCAGGGGCTTCTTGCAAAGGCAACATCAAAGAACGAAGTACAAAGCATGGACTACACAGTATACCGTATAATATGCAGTACTTATGATGGCTAAATGACAATGTACAACTTCCTAAGCTACAATAATAAATTAATGGAAGGACCGGGAAGATTTCTTGTCCTGGTGGCTGCGGTAGTGAGATTACCTCACTGTTGGTGTTGTTTTATTTTAATTCGCTTCCTTGCAGCACGGCGTCTTTTTGCATGTCGCACCCGCCGTGACTTCTTGTCGTGAGGGACACGTCGGAACACTGTCCGCTGGTCGTCTTTTTTCCCCTGCGTCGTCCGTGCCCGACAATGTTCCTCGGTGAGTAGGCATGTTTACGCCTCCTGCACCAAACTCCACTCTCCAATTAAGCGGAGCTGCTGGAGCGAGTCCCGAGAGGAGTTGTTTATTTTCCCCGTGACGATGCAGAGAGTGACATCGCGCGCAGGATCGCAGCTTGGCCTCTCCGAGCCACTCGCATCGCCTGGTGGGCACAGTGCTATATGGCCTTCGTACTGGACATAGGGTCGATTGCAGAGTCATGTGAGGAAAATATTGAGGCAAAGCGAAACTAAGGAGAGCTTGAGTTAAATCTGAGAATTTTTCGTCCGCATTGCACAGTCAGGAAATTGAGATATCTCAGTTGAGGTGAAGTGCTATCACAATATTCCCGAGAAAATGAATTCCCTTCGTGCATTTATTTGCGAATGTAGCTAAAATGTATATCATTTTCCATTTATAATGCACAAAACTTACATGACGGCGATTTCATAATTTATATTTAGTGTTTCGCATACTGTAAAGTTGAAAAAAAAAATACAAAATAAAATGATAAAAATACGTCGTAGATTTTGTTTATAAAATGGTATCGTAACCATTTTGTTTGAAAACAAAAGTGCCATAAAAATAACGATATTGCTTTCATGTAAAAATTTACGACTATAAATTATGTTGTAGATACCAGTGCAGTTTTCCTTTACATCATGGTTAGAGATGATGGTTTTTCGCGGGACAACTTGACTGTTTACTAGGTTTCAACGCAAGTTCAGCTTATGAAAAGGTTTCCTGTTTTTTTCGTGTACGTAGAGCCTATTTGACTGAGCCAATAATAATCCGGCTATTGTAATATTTGATGCCTGGTACTGGTCTGCAGGCAGCTATGTTGTGTCAGACATGTATAAAACAATCATGTATGTCATAAGAAACTACAGCGTTTTGAAGGGTATGTTGGCACAACACATTTTCGCGATATACCGTCATCTATAATAATGGTTATGTTCCTCCTATAAAATATTACCAATAAATTCAAAATAATAATATTATTCTCTCCCATGTGGCATTCTAACCTATATTTACGGCCACCATGATTGATTTGCAGCTTGAGAAAAACTTTAGGAAGGTCTGAGGACACCTTAGTAATTCCTCAATTTTCCCTTAGTTTCACCCACTTTTCGTCTCTGCAATGAAAACTTCTCACATTTCTCTCAGAGAGGCCTTAGGTTTTACTCAATATGACTGTGCAATCGGCCCATAATTTCCCCGTATTTGATACAGGCGAGCTATAAGGTTCAGTTTGTCCATGACCGTCTTTAGTAGACGGCCGGAGTCTTGAATGTGGCAAGGCTGCATCGGAAGCCTGCTGCCGGGCGCTCATTGGCTGTCCTAGTCAGTGTAGACGTGTACACGACACTAAAGTTGCATCTATACTATACTAGGGCAGCCAATGAGCGACCGGCAGCAGGCCCCCGATGCAGTGTTGCCACATTCAAGACTCCGGCCTTATGCTAAAGACGGCCATGGTTTACCACACTCGACAGTAATCGCTTCGCTTCTGTTCGCTGCGAGTCAGACTTCCATGCAGAGCTTCCGTTTGACGCTTTTTTTCTATGGTGGACCTACTTTAAGCGGCGACTTTTGTGGAATGTTTGTAGTTAACTCCAACGCATGTTTCTGGTGCTGTGTTTTACGAATCCGGCCGTTTTTTTTCACTTACAGCAGTCTGACAAAACCAGTTTTTAGGCATTTTGAGGGACCCTGCATGTAGCAAGCTAGTAAAGGTAATCAATTCTTCTGGCGGCCGACACTAGCGCTGCTTCCACCTCTGTATGCTTAGGCATTCTGTGGCGAGATGTTGGTTTCAACTCTAGCCGCTGGATCACGGTTGGTTATTTGACACGCCCTACCCAGCGGGGCGAGCTTGATAAAATACCTTTCAGTGCTGGGCGTGGCCGAACCTTGCTATCGCGGAAGAAACATTGGAAGATTGAGTCCGACAGAGGCAGTGGGCTGAGAACTAAGAACAGCTGACTTGATGTGTAGACAGGTGCAGCTTTACCGGTTTGAAATTTCTGCGTTTGACGAGTAGGAACAGCGTACCACGTTCGGTGAGAAGCATATCGCCTCATCATAGGCGCAACTAGAACGGACATTTGGGGAGGGCACAATTTTGTGAATTCTGTTATACTCAAGCTACCCCTACCTGTAATCTGTAACGTAGTCAGAACTGATGAATTTCAAACGGGGAAGGATGGCTATCCTGCGAATATTATAAAGGATCACCCAACATATCTTCAAGCGAGGGGTCCGGGGGTCCTGCTCCGGGAAAATTTCGGATTTCAAGGTGCAAAATAGTGCTATTTTAGCAGTTTTCATTGCTAAGCATCACTGGTTATTCAATATAAAATTAATTGTAATTTTAAGACCTTGGTTGATTATTTATTTGGGGGGGGGGCTGTGCCCTAGTGCCCCCCCCCCCCCCCGTTTAGTTGCGCCCGCTTCTATTCACAGCGCGCCAAACTTGCGTGCAAGGTTTTCCTTGTAGTCTTTTTCATATGAGACAAGCCCATGCCTCTCGCTTTGCAGTTTACGAATTCAGGTGGTATGTTCGGAGTCTAAAAATCTGTTTTTTTGGCAATAAAAAAAATCTATCACGGCAAAAACTAGTTTGGAAAAACACCCACTGCCAAACTGATTTGTGATATACGCTCTCGTTTGAACTTTTAAATAATAATAATAATTGTTATTATTATCTCAAACACAGTGGAAACGGGAGAAAATAACCGTAAAGAAAGGGTGATTTTGTTAGCTTAGGAAACTACATTAATTCCTTCGATGAAGTGAAAAGCAATTCTTTGCATTTAAACTAACCTTCTGTTACTACACGGAACAGGAAGAGGAGAGGAAGTGGTCTGTGCAGAACAGGACGCTTGACGTGTTGCGACTCGAGTCCAGGCGAAGTTCCCCGATCAGTGCCGAACATAGAACCACTGTAAAGTGGTTTACACAGTTAAAAACTTAAGCTTTCAGACTTAAGCAGCAGGCTTTAGAATTTTTTTTCCAACACATTGATTTGAACCGAAGCATACACAATTTAATTGTTACTGCTTACTTCTTAAGTTCGGCAGCGGAAATCGTAAGTTTAACCAATCAGAGCCCGATGATCGCCATCTTGCTATAACCTATAGAATACACACAAGGTGGTAATTTTTTTTAAATCCATGCAATTTGCCACGTAATTTAAGTTTTTAATTGTAAATACTAGAAGATCCTCGTTAACATGCCTCGCAATGCTTATTTCCACATAATTTTACTAAACGTTTTTAACCACAGCGTTCGGTATGTACGATACTGCAAAAAATACAATATTGAAAGTCTGTTCTCATTGGCTGAACTTAGGCGATTAACTCGCAATTGTGTGTACGTGCGCTCAATATTTGCGACTTTATTGCTTCTGTCGAAAGTCTACTTCTTACTGCTTAAGTTTTTAATTGTGTAAAACCTCTTATGCTCCCGAGAGGCAAGTGACAGGTGCGCCCGCAGTAATATTTCTGGAGAACGGGAATGAGGGTGTCCGCCAATAGGTCAAACGCAAATGATTTATCAAAGAAGAAAAAAGTGTGAAATATTGTATACGGGCGACGGCGTGCTGCATTAGCGCAAACGCTGAACATCAACAATGAACTAATGTGGGTGATTACAATCGTGTCAGTCGTAAAGTAAGAACGACTTATGTGAAACTATAGTCATAAATAAGAAGCGGAAAGTGTCGCGAATAAATTTCAGCACACGAGTACGCGTAGGGGGAGGGGGGGGTTGCGAGGAAACCCGTCGGCCAGCTGCAACGTTCGGCACGATTCCCGCATGCAAAAATCCGTGGACCGACCTCGCCGGGAATCGAACCCGGATCACCTTGATGGAAGGCAAGTGCCCTAGCTACTGTGCGTTTTAGTTTACTTTGCAACTGGCTCACGGTTTACAAGACACGCCCTAAAGTTTCCCGGACAATAATAAATACGCAGATAATCATGGAACGTATGCCAAGCTACCTGATATTTCCTCGCTGGGGCAGCTGCCAAAGTAATAACTGTTCAGGCTAAAATGTACACAGCATGCAGATTGTCGAACCCAAGATATCTGTCCTTAAGGTTGGTTCACAATTAAAAAACATAAACACAGAACATAAAACATAATAGCAGAAACTGTGCACGACCAGACGTACTGTGAAAAATTAGTTCACAATTGGATTCTTACTGTTACGTTAAGCCAACGACATTTTTCGACTAATCTGAAACGTTCCTTGTTGTATGAAGGTCAACGGAAGGCCGTTGAAACATATTTGTAGTGGAATCGTAACGGGAGATAACAGAAATTATATAAACAAAGATCCTATAAAGTGCACAGCGTAAAACATTATTTACAACATAGAAACATATTTTTTAACGTTACAATTTCTTATTATAGGTATGTTTTGTTCTTGTGTATTTTTGGAGGTAAAACCAAGATGACGGACATTCACAAAATCCTTCACTGTGATTGGTTGTTGTCCTACGTGTACGCACAAGAAACGAAATTTTACCATTTCCTATGTCAGTATCTCTACGCACACGAGTACTTTTTTTGGTGTTGTGAATCGGTAGGTAAGGATACATAGAGGTTAGATCTTGTGCGTACGGTACCTATGTTTTTTCGCGAAAAGAATTTTGCCCCACTTTGTTTCGATGCCTTACGTGCACGCCTGCAGTTCTGCTTCATGGTCAGGGATTGGATATTTTTATTCTCACGAGTATTGGGATTCTACCTGAAAATCACAGACTTGTGGTGTTGCATGAACGTTACTGTAATTTGCTCAGTCACTTGCAGGAACATCACTGTAATTTCTCAGTCAAGTGAGATACGTCACTTCACACAAACACGCTGCCAATAACCATGAAGCAAAGATGCAGATATGCACGTAAGTCACTGAAACAAAATGGGGCAAAATAATTTTCGCGAGAAACAGGAGTCCATGCCTACGTTGTATGCTTACTGTTATGTTATCAATTGTGAACCCTCCTTTAGTCATAAATAGAGCCATAATTTTGTGGCATCAAAAAGGTTTTGCACATTTGGTGTCACTGCCTTCCGAGTACATCTGCAGCTATGCTTCTTAGTAAGAGATTAGATGTTTTAACTCTCGCGTTGTCTCGGGGCTCTATTGACAAATCATAGACGTATCGTGTCACAATAACCTAACACTGATTGGTGCAGCCAAACGAGAGACGTGTCTGAACAAAGACATGCTACCAATAACAATGACACAGAACTGCCGATGTGCACGTAAGGTAATGGAACAAAAAGGTGCAAAAATTTTTATCGTGACAAATTCGTGGCTCTGTTCATAAATATACGTGACATTTGACCTTGGAAGTGGCAATATTGTAAAAAACCGAAATGACTATTTTAAAAGTTCAACTCTAGATTTTCGACAAATGTAAATCACAGGGTAGGAGAGAATATGAGGAGGTACTGTAACCTCGTATATTTAACGCTACTATAACCGTACACAATTTTTGAGTAGTTATATTTCATGAGTTCAGAGTTCGAATAAAACAGTATTTGTTCTTTTTTTCATGACTAGAGACATAGTATTGCAAACTCTAACCAGCCGTTTAGCTTTCTCAAAAACAAATTTAAAGTTTTCTTTGACACAGATCATCATCGAAAAAATAAAATTCCTACGTATTTTTGGTAGTCATCATCCTAACACTGAAATTAAGTCCTTTACTGCATATGCTGTAAGCTAAAGATATGCCATATGTATTCTGAAACTTATAATTATTTTACGAAATGTACTAACATTTATGTGAGTAACTTGTCACTCAACAGTCACATGAAAATCTTCGTCGGTGAGTCTTAACGTGAACTAGCATGCTTCTTAAGTTTATCAGTTTTTTTTTTTCATTGTCAGATCACATGCCCTCTAACAGCACAAGGTGGTAGTGAGAGAGATTTCGGTCAGCGTTAAACATCTAGGTCTTTAGCGCTGGTGAAGGGTGACATGAGGTGAGTATGGAGCAACGTCGGAATGAAGGGCAGGGGAAACGGGAGATCCCCGAGAAAACCCGCCGACTAACGGCTTTATCCGGCACAATTCCCACATTTGAAAATCCGGGGTCGACCCCGCCAGGAATCGAATCCGGCTCGCCTTGGTGCGAGTTCTCTGACCACTCCGCCACTGCGACTCCCACAACGAGTTACATGAGGTTCGCGGGGGGAAAGGGATAGGGGTAGGCCAGGGTCTAACGGTTGTTATCATCACGTTGTACATTTCATTACACGTAGTTTTTGATTGCTAATGCTTAATTACGTGTTCAAATAAAACTTACTTGATCGGCTTATAGTCGTAGACTCAAGGCCACGACAAAGTTCGCAATTTAAACATAATTATATCTATAAGCTGAGCCATTGTTTAAAAAAAGGACCTTTTAATTATTTCGACACACTAATTACTCTCTACTTCATTCTCAAACACAGGAAACGTTTTTTTCTTAACCTTCAATAGATACTCGTCTACACAAAAACTGGTCTTAATCATTACGTGACCAAGCGCAGACGATGCTACTTCACAAGGAATTTGTCTGTTAACAGGCTCTTTCCACGTAATTAATGCACAGAATACAGAGAACAGTTCATTATACATTAGAACGTGACATTCAAGATTTATTTAACAATATATCTAAATACGTCTGAGCAGCGTTCACGCTGTTTAATTGGAAAATACTCTATACAATCCCCAAGAATAATGTTTAGGAAAAACATAACATTTATTGTTTGCAGTTTTAAAAATAAGAAATTCACGCGATCGAAATTAAGTAACTTTAAAGGAAAACATTTACCTTCGAGTTGTATTTTTGTTTACATTCAGTGAACACATTATTGCCATGCGCATAAAATTATTAATTCAGAATCAAAGAGAATTTACATTTTCAGAATATGAAACTTGATGTCAGTCATAAGTTTGAAAATGTAATTAAAAGGACAAATGACAAATTTACATCAATTTCCAAGAATAAACATTTTAAAAATGCAGAGAGTTACACATATATTTATATTATTATACGCATTAAATGACATACTGAAAATGCTTTAATAGCTTATGACAATATGTTGACCCAAATAAAAGTACAATAATAGATACTGGGAAATTGCGAAAATTCTTCTGGCCAGCGTATTTTGCCAGACAGAAAGCGTCCTAATCGAAGAATGACATGTCAATGACGGACCACAGACATCAGCAAACAGTACACTATTCCAATGATAAATCACATTCTCTAAGAAACATCAATATAACAATCACTATCTGTAGCCCACAGCTCAATTAAACTACAGTCAACTTCCGACTATCCGAGCTAATGGAGGGTGCCGATGCCTCGGATAATCCACTTTTACCCTGTCTTAGATCTCAGTTGAAAGAAGAAACGGTCAAATTGATTACTGCAATAAAAGGCAGAACATTAATACAGTAGACTCTCAATTATTGGCATTAATGATAAAGGGGTATGCGCTAGTAATCTAAAAACACAAAAGAAAAAAATCAGGAATATCTCTTATATCGAAGGGGAAAATATCGTTAAGCCATTCACGTGCGACGCGCGGGACAATTTCGTTAGTCCATTCATGCTGGGAAAATACTTAAATCTTCAAGCCTTTCAAAATACGGTCGCGGGCATAACAAGTTGGTGAATATTATGTTAGTAAAAACAGACTGTATTTATAAATAACCAAATTTGTTTTCCAAAAAATTTTTTCCAACTTTTTTTTCTTTTTTTAACTTTTTAAGGTGAAATATTTTGCGCGGATAATCCGCGAACCGGATAATCCACACACGGATAATCGGGAGTCTACATTACATACTAGCTCTCATATCTAACCAACATAACACTTGATTTATGTGATCCTAAGAAAGGCAGCAGCACCATTACTAAATTGATGCAGGCCGGTAATTTTCGCCAAAAATATTTTCGCACCCCTTTGTTTCAAAGTCTTTCACGCATATCTTCAGCTTTACTTCGTGGTTATTTGCAGCAAGTCTTCGAGTAGAGGCGTCGCTTATTTGAATGTGCCAATCAGAACAAGGTTGCTGCGAAACCACGCGTCTCTGATTCGCGGGTAGAACATGAAGATGCTGTGTGTTAAACATCTTCCACTCACTGAACACGAAGCAGAACTGTACGTGTGCAAGAAAGACACAGAAACAAAGGGGCGAGAAAATTTTTTCGCTGAAACACCGATCCTACAAACGTAAAACGTAAATTTGCGCCATCCCAGTAATTCAAGATACTGTTCTTGAAACACAGAATTCTGGAGCAGTAATATACTGGTTGGAGGCAGGTACAAAAAAATATTATCAGAAGTAACAGAATAGCACGCTTTCCCAAATATTCAACATGATGAATATCACACCAACAGAAGGACAACAAATGTAGGACTTCATTACTGAGTAATAACATCCACATTCACATGAGCCAATAGCAGCCGTGCAGACGAGAGGCTACTGGACGTACAGGGGCCACAGTGGCTAGATCACTCGCCTCCCACCAAGGCGATTCGGGTTCGATTCCCGGCAGAGTCAGTCCACGGATATTCGCTAGTGGTAATCGTTGCGAAAGATGCCAATGATCGACGGGTTTTCTCGAGGATCTCTCTTGTCCCCCTGCCCTTCTCATTCCGGCCCAGTTGTAAAGCCGGATTCACAACAACACTTAACGTACGTACGTAAGCACGCATGCATGTAAGGTTTTTGAGATTGCATTCAGACCACCAAATCTAGAAGTGCTCAAAAGTAATTTTTGTTAGTGCAAATGCTGGCAATAAATTATAAATAATCAATTGTTTTGAAGTGAAACATATAACATAATTTACAACAAAAAGACGACGTATTTAACACATTATTAAAGTTAAATTTAGTTCTACGTTTTTTCAGCTACTTTTGAGATGGATTGTCAACCACCACTTAGCGTACGTAAGTACGTACGAAGTAGAATGTCGATCAACACTGTTACGCACGCTACGCGAGGTTGTGAATGCTTAAAGTGCTTCAGCTTTTACACATACGTATGTATGTACGCTACATTATTGTTGGAATCTAGATTAAGTCTGAATCCGGGATGTGATACCCTGGCATTTGGGTAGTTACCTTACACGATATTTATGTACTTACTGCACGCAGAGTAGTACTACTCTAACTAGTGGCACTGAAGAAATAAAAATACCAAAGCAAAACTGTAATATGTGTAGATAACGCGAAGGTGAGGTCGGACAATTCACCTTGCACCACGGCGAAGCGAGTCTGGTTTCCAGTTGGACCAACCCTCGATTCTTGCATGTGAGAAACGCGGCGGACGTTGGTGACGACCACGGTGAGTTTGCTCTGGGTGCTCCCTGTTTGTCATTCCACCGCTACGACATATTCACCTCACGTCATCATCTCCAGCGCCCGAGAACTCGCTGTTAAGGGCATGGACCCGAGTTTCTTCGCATTTAATGTCAATTATTTTATAAAACATAAATGGGAGCCGATATCGTAAAATCGCTTCGTAACTTTGTTATGACTGATTTAAACTGCACACCCTAATTTCGTCGAGTCAGAAGACTGTAAAATAGTTGCTAATTAGTTAATTAACGAAATTTCCTTTTAATTTGTAAATTAGCTATACTCAACATACAGTTTGTCTCGAAAAATTACATTGCATTGTAAAATCAATTTGTAACCAAGCTACGAAGCAATTTTACGATATTGCCTCTCGTATGCATTTTAAAAAATAATTCTCTCTTAAGCCGAGAAACTCGGGCCCAAGCCCTTAAGATGAGTCTCTAGGTAAATGTGTTCTGTAAAATCAATGTTAACGCGTATACGCATACGTCCGTAAATAATCAACGTAGTATCTTGCCCTTTAGTCCTCTCGTTAGAGATGATGGTTTATCGCGGGAAAACTTGACTGTTTGCTGGGTTTCAATACACGTTCATCTTATAGAAAGATGACTGACATTCTCTTGTACGTGGAGCTGTTGCCCTGTTTGACTGAGCCAATAAGAATCCCGCTATTGTAATATTTGATGCCTGTTACTAGTCTGCAGACAGCTACGTTGTGTCAGACGTATATCAACCAAGCATACATGCCACAAGAAACTACAGTGTTTTCAAGGGTATGTTCGCGCAAACATTTTTCACGATATGCCATCATCTCTACCTATCGTATTGCTAGGGACCCCTGTTTTTCGCGAAAAGAATTTTGCCCCACTTTCTTTCGGTGGCTTACGTACACACCTGCAGCTAAGCTTCATGATTATTGGCAGCGTGTCTGTGTGAAGTAACGTATCTCATTTGACTGAGCCAATTACAATAACGTTCCTGCAACACCACACGTCTGTGATTTGCCGGTGGAATCCCTAGGCTCGTGACAGTTAAAATATCCAATCACTGACCACAAAGCAGAACTGCAGATGTGTTCGTAAGGCACCGAAACAAAGTGGGGCAAAATTATTTTCGCGGAAAACAGGCGTCCCTACGTATAGCACTAGAGAGAGGCAAATAGTGGAAATGGCTGAAAATCATTTTTAAGGCATTGACGCTCAGTGTCCTGAAGGTAACGGAGAAAAATACATCTGGCTTCTGTAGTTCAATCCTATCGCAGCAATAATAACATACTGTTACATATATAACATGCAAGTTATTGGACTACAACAACCGTAATCGGCTGCAGCCTCTATGACCGACTATTGATCGCTCAACACTTGCCTCATAGCTAGGGCCCGGTAGTTTTCGCGAAAAGAATTTTGCAGCACTTTGTTTCAGTGCCTTACGTGGGCACCTGCATCTCTGCTTTGTGGTCAGTGATTGGATGCCGTAACATACAACGTCTGGAGGTTAAACCCGCAAATTACAGACGTGATGTGTGGCAGTTATCCGTGTACTGATTGGCACAGTCAAATGAATAATGACGCTGTACAAAAACACTCTGCCAATAATCACGAAGTTGAGTTGCAGGTGTGCGCGTAAGACACTGAAACAAAGTGGGGCAAAAATCTTTTCGCGAAAACTACCGGGCCCTACTCATAGCCTCTAAACGCAAGACGCTTAACTAGCATCTGTATTTCCCCCGAACATTTCTCTTAAGAAGGGCATACATGTAGTTGATCTGTACTTAGGAGGAGCCGAAGTAAAGCAGTAATGCGAGCTATAGATCGTTCGCGATAAACAGAGCCTTTTTGTAGACCATCATGTCTAGAATAATAATTTAAATTAAAATATTATTCTCAAATGTTGACTTTTGAGTTAAATATAATCGATACACTTTGCTTGTTAAGTAGGTTGTTTTTTTTTACATTAAAATATGACAGGAAACTATAAATAATATGAAAACAACAAGTCACTAGGATTTCAAAACTGTTGACTTAATCCCGGACGAGATATTAAGTGGTTCGCGCATTAGATTTCCGCATCGCTCGTACATTCGCGGGTGCTTTTTACGTCGTAGCGCTATGGAACTGTAAGACTGCTCTGCACGGAAACATTCTTGATTTTATAATTGTACTGACCATTACACATTACATCAATAGTACAAGTACATGCCAAAGTTGCGATTTGACTATTTTCACTACTTACCCAAAGTAAAAACTATTCTAACTATAATAATGAAATAATTTAGAGTGAAAGTAAATATGCTGAGCTATAGAATGACACCTTTGTAATTTCACGTAAAAATTTGTTTACGTTAAAAAATATTCTTGAATATACAAAATTTATCATCGAGTATGCGTATTTAAAAAAATGAGTGAAAAAACAAAATTGTCACTCTGTAGCTTAATACAGTTACTATCACCCAAAAATATTGTATTCCTATCGTTTACATAGTTTTTACTTTGGGTAAGTAACGAAAATAGTCAAATCGCTACTTTTGACATACACCTGTACGAAAATTACGGAACTGGAAAATATTTTATTTGTGGCAAATTACTATTAATGTACTGTGTAAGCGCTGGGCAGTGTTTGGCTCATCTGATGTATCTCCTCTACTACTGGGCAAACCTAAGTGTAGCCCCGGGTAGGGGAAGTAAGAGCGCTAGTATTCCGAGGTCACAGTGTGAAGTCAGTGGAGGGGAATGTCTAGGAGTCCTCCCTATACACTCACTTCGTATTGTAAGCGACCATCTGTTAAAAGGTCTAATAGGTCTGTGCAATGATATACACTAGATGCGCGGTGCTAAACGACACGACCTGGACAACAACTAACTACACACTGGTTGTCACTTTTCAGCTGACGAGACTGTACGCACTGCTTGTCGCGACGGCCATGCTACTTGCTCGCTATTGGCTGGAATGGTGCAGCGGGACAAAGGAGAGTAGGAGAGCGGGGTATGTCAGTGGAAGGAGGGGGGCTGTAGTTCACATATTTTCTGAGGACACACTTAGATTTGTCGACCACTACCACGAGACACTGACACGGCGTGCAGTGGTATCGTAGATCACTCGCCTGACTGACACATTCACTGGTGACTCGGTATTTTTATTGGTGGAAAGATTTAAGCAAAGTCCAATGCACCTTTCTATAGTAGTTTCACAAGAATCCCTTCAGTAGTGGTTTAGGTATAATAGATTGGAAAGGCTGGTTTAAGCCAATTTTAGGGGGTCCAAAATGATATTTCTAATTAACGTGATGTTTTGAAACTGCCATTCCGAGATAGTTTGAAGGATTTGTTATTTTCGTAACTGCACACATCAGAAACACGTTTAGAAGTTATAAGAAGAAAGAGTTCTGCTAGCACGCTGCAACGCCGTTTGCAAGGCAGGCAGGCGATCACCTTAACCATATCCGTTAGTGATGGCTCGTCCTTGGTTTTTCCCAATCCATGCTGATTTAAGTGCATTCACCCAATATGGACATTCACAGTTACCTCCCATTACAGTAAAATGCCGATTGGTCTCGTCACGTAAAAGTAAACAAAGACTACCCTAATGAAGTACTTCGTTATTTGCTGGCTCGTTGTCTTTAGTACCATGACGAGTTGAAACGCGTTTCTACGGCAGCGATGACGTCAGAGGTTAATTATTTATGCCTGTCAAGAGCTCATTGGTTTATAACACGAAGATTAGCACCTTTACAGCGTGACTCACGTTCAGTACAAGCAAAACTACAGAGACACAAACATTCTTTGGAAGTTTTTCATCTGCGCCTATTCGGTCATTCTTAGAGACCCCGGGAATTTCTTGAGTTCAACGACCTACCGGTTGTAATCCACAGTGCTTTGCACATTCTGTCCTAAACTACTAGAGGCAAGATTATTTCGCGTATTGATTCTATGTCAGGTTGAATGCCAATAATTAGAGGTACGTCAATTTCGCGGATTCATCTGGCAGCAGCCTAGACTTCTCAGTCCTATACAAACACTGGCCACAATCGATTATTTATTGGCTTATAACCGTACAAGCAGGTAGCAAGCGATAGCACTTCGCATTATTTCCTTATTTACTACTGGCTTGCAGTAGTCAAACGCGTTTCATAACAGCCGCCAGCAAGTCACAGACATGACAATGAATAGGGCCACGATTTTGTCGCGAAAAGATTTTTGCCCCACTTTGTTTCAGTGACTCACGTGCACATCGGCAGTTCTGTTTCAAGGTTATTGGCAGCGTGTCTTTGTTCAGACACGTTTCTCATTTTACTGCACCAATTAGAATAAGATTATTGTGAGTCTGTACGTCTATAATTTGCCAAGGCAAGTGAGAGTAAAATCATCCAACCACAGACGATGTAGCAGAGCTGCAGGTGTGCACATGACGCATAGAAACCAAATGTTGCAAAAATCTTTCGCCATAAAATCGCGGCTCTAACAATGAAGTATAAATAATTGGCGTTCAACCTGACCTGGAATGTATCTGCGAAATTTACGTACCTCTACCAATAATGAATACTTAACTCCTCCTTCTGTGATTAGACGACACCTGTTTCAACACATCTTTGACAACTGCAAGCCAGTGATAAATAAGGAAACGAGTAGTGATGGTAACACGTGTTACGGTTAGAATCCAATGTATATTTGACTTTGGGGCCAGTGTGTGTATAGGTCTGAGATGCTAGGCTGTTGCCAGATTAATACTTAATACTCGTGCCTCTATTAACTACTCTTCAATAATTTAACCAATAGTAGTACATTTGACAACGCAGCACGGGAGTAAGTGAGTGTTCACCAGCAAGTTTGTTATTGGTTCACAGTTCTCAAAGCGAGTTTCACGTACAGCGACCCGATCGCGGAAATCGCTACCGTGTACGTGAATTTCAAGTCTGAAGGGTGTTCAAGTGCCTTAAAGACATAACTTAATATTTATATGATAGACTATACTTGTGAGTGCAGTTTTCTCTTACGAAACAATTTCAGGTGGCGTCGTTATCTCATAACGGCGCGTTAAAGCACATCCGTCTTTAGTAGAAAGCCGCGGCCTTAGATCTGGCAACCTTGTCAGGAAGGGTCATTTTAACACTTCGTTTATCTTACCAACCACTGTGGCTTCCCTGATTCGCCAATATGTAGGGCACAATAACGAATCAGGCAAAGCCATTGCCTGTGGAGAGCACGGTCGTAGAATAACAGGTATGGACACTCGCCTATCTAACAATGCATTTTGCTTGACCCCCTTGTTGTTTGGCTGTAGTTCGTCAAGTTACCGAGAATATCGTACTTTTTGGCGCTGTTTTCCGGGCGGTCGGACTCAAACTACGTCCACTTTTTTCCATTGTTAAATTTATCAAATAAATAAAGATTGCTGGAGCCTTTTCTTAAATTTGTGAGCGAAGAAAGTATTTCATAAATTTATAAAAAATACGTTTTGATAAATTGTTTATCTTAGCGGAAAGGAAGTGGGCGGAGTTTAGTCCGACCGCCGTAACGTCAGCACCAATAAAACACAATATTGTCGGTAACTTGGTGAACTACAGCCAAACAACAAGGGGGTCAAGTTTCCAGGCGAGTGTCCAGACCTGTTCTTCTACGACCGTGGTTTGAGCTAACAGAAGTGTTAAAATAACCCTTCCTAGCAGGGTTGCCAGATCTAAGGCCGCGGTCTTCTGCTAAAGACGGCTATGGTTAAAGTCAAAATTTGCATGTTCTGCTGCCATGCAAATAGTGAAAACCAATTGACTTACGTAAGTGAAATAATTTACTGTGAAATAACATACTATGGGCTACGTAATAAAACATTTGAAAAAATCCCGCAAACTGATATTGTATTTTTTAAAAATTACTGAATTTAGAAATGTTTTATGTACTTTCGCGATTTTATATTAAATTCAAAATATTACGTTGTGGGGTTTAAACCGTTTTATTGCATAGCTCATAGGTAGAGACACTGGTAAATCGCGGGAAAAGTTGATTGTTTGCTAGACTCCAACATGCTGTATATAACACTGAATGATTTGTATCTATATTGGCTTTCGTTTATATGAAGCATTGTTTCTCTCTACAACAGACCCAATTATAACTGTACAGCGCGAACACAGCGTGTGTGATTCGCCTCAAAACTGTTCACACGTGTCACGGTTAATATACTATAGTTTATTGGAGACTATGCTAAACATTTTCGCGATTTTCCAGTGTCTCTACTCATAGGATGTAAGTTCACAGTGAATTATTTTGTTTAAGTACGTTAGTTGGTTTTCACTATTTGCATGGCAGCGTAACAAGCACATTTGACTTTGACATCCCGTTATGAGAAAACTATGAGAGCTAAAATTGTTTCGTAAGAGTAAAATGTACTCACAAGTATCGTCTACAAAACTAACAATATTTCACAAAAACATATAATTATGATTTTATCGCACTTGAACACCCTTAACGTCTCATCAAATGAATTCTTGAAAGTTCCGGGCGTCTAGTTATTGTCAGAGGCAGGGTTATTTCGCACGTAAATTCCAGTACAAGATGGATTTCAAACATGACTTAAATTTAAGTTAATGTGGAAATTGGCTCATGGTTTACGAGAGTTTTGTGGGAAAATTACAAACCTGCGAGGATCCAAAGAACGTTTCGTTTAGGGGCCTAAAAATAAAACGGACAACCACCAAGCAACTGCATTTCTGCTTGCAGAAAATTACCGACGAAGAGAGAATATAAGTTACCTATCCGTCAGTATTAAGCAACAAAATGAGACAAACTTGACGCTTAAAGCGATTTTTTTTAAATGTTGTACAGAACGGTATATTCCTTTAATTTGAATCCCAAACTGAATGGTTTTGTTGTAGCTAGTGAATGTTGTTGAATCGTAGAAAACTCAGTCACATAACAACATTTGCTAGCTATGGCACATATCCAAGAAAAACATTCAGTTTGTCATGCACCCCCATTGCAGAAATCTTTCAACGCTCACATTTTGAATCCCATTGGGCGTAGCCACAATTTTTTTTTCGGGGGAGGGAGGAATAGGATATGGGAGATATTTTTTTTGCAAAGTAGTCTACTATAAACTTATCCCTAAATACATGCATGTAAGGACATAGAGTAATCACTGATTCTGTTTGCATGGAATTATTGCAATTATATTGTACATAATATGTACTAACATATCATTTTGAATTTTTTTTAATTTGTGGTAGTTCGGGGGGTTGGATGTGCCCCGATATCCCCCCTCCCAATTTTTTTTTGGTTTCGCCAGCTTGGCCAACGTTTTTTTTCTGGCAGTGGCTACGGGTATTTGCACATGAAAATGACGCAGGCCTGAGCGAGAGAGAGAGAGGGGAATAAGGATTTGCCTTCATTCCTAGGACTACACTGACAGCGATGCCGGGGCACATGTTAGCTGGCGGTCCCTCTCGTGTCTGTAAGCCGCTCTAGTGTCTGCGACGCTGGGGGTACCTATGGACCGACGCACGAACCACGCATCGTCTACCGTCATGTGTTCTAGCCCTGGGCATGCCGGGAGGACGGCTCGATAATGTTACCTGCGCCAAGGACATACGCTAGAGATGTCGGACAAATATCGATATTTTCAAAACTAAATATTGATATTTATCGCCGATACTCTCATGGGCGATATATACCAATATCGATACTTTTTCAGAGATATTTCTGGGTGATATGTTTCTTAATTGTATGACATCATCATATATTATAAATAGTGCACCAAAATAAAAATATATATATTTGTAGTTGAATTGAAAGTAAAATAAAATGATATAATAAAACAATACTGCAATCAACTCATTAATCACTTAAAATACTTAAAGTGTAATTCCAAGATGGCGATATAGATGACAACGGTTTATTAATTTTCCTTCAATGACTTCTTTCTTAACCTAAAGTTATTTTCAAAGCTGATTTGTTGTTACATAAACATCTCAACTCCTTATTTGGGGTGTCTATTTGTTTTAATTACCGACGATGTATCGAAATATCGATATTTCCCCCGATATTTTGCAGCACTATATTGATATATAAAAATATCGATACAATATATAAGAGTACTTTTTTTTATCAACACCCTTTAATCACGCTCTGCCAATGCGGAACCAACGGTCCGTTTTGTTCGCACGCCCACCCACAACATCAAAAGTGGTCCAGAAAAATACCACGACTGAGACAGCTGGACAGTGACGAACAAAGATTAGATAAACGTACATATGCTAGGGCCACGAACTTTTCGCGAAAATAATTTTTCCCCAGTTTGTTTCAGTATGTTACCCGTGAATTTGCAGACCTTGGCTCCCCCTGTACAGAACAAAGGTGTTGCCCTTTAGGCTTTTTCTCTGTCTTCTTGAGCAGCAGCACTGGCCGGATGTTTGGCAGGACGCCACCCTGGACATAGTCACACCAGACCGAAGCTTGTTCAGCTCCTCGTCATTACGTATGGCGAGCTGCAGGTGACGTGGGATGATTCTCGTCTTCTTGTTGTCACGTGTGGCATTCCCCGCCCGCTCGAGCACTTCAGCAGTCGGGTACTCCATGACTGCGGCCAGGTATACTAGAGCCCTCGCTCAAACCTGCTCTGCATAGTTCCCCTTGCACTGCAATCTGTCCTGCTGGAGCGCGACGTGGATTTTCTCTCTAGGCCGCGGCTACAGCAATTTTCATCACCATTTTGTTATTATTTTATATTTATACTACATATATTTTTTTCCCTATTTAAACACAAAATTTGACTAAATGTTGCTGTTATGAAATTTTTTATATCTCATAGTTTTCTCGTAATGGCTTGTTAACGGGGGGCTCCGAGGCCGCAGTTGAGTTTCTCTGCCGCATGAGGGCTCTGCAAGTCTTGTAGCACCATCGTGTAAAGCGGCCTCTCCGAGTCCCTGCTAGACAGGTTTTCTTTGGGGAGGTGGGGTGAATAGCTACTGAAAACGAAGGAAGGGAGGTGGTTTGGGGTAGTTGGTGGAGGGTGGGGAGTTTACAAGCTTGTCACTGTACAATACAACGACCCTTC